>CAUIVZ010000016.1:2888697-3084020 GCA_961763995.1 Juglans cinerea | reverse complement strand
AGATGTATATAGAGAAAAACAAGATACCAAAGTGGAGCACTAAATGGATTCTCCTTCAAATCATGAGCGTCTTGTGCCTCATCGTCTCCATAGCTGCAGCAGCGGGCTCCATTGCTGGGTTTGTTCTTGATCTGGAGACTTACAAGCCCTTCAAGACAAACGACTAGGCCAAGCTGCAGAAACCCAATGCTAGATATCGCCATTAAGGACTCCTTAAAAAGCAGGTTTGGTCAATATTGGTACTGTTAAATTGACCTAAAATGAAGCCAGAACAGATCGAACTGGTGTTCATGCGAACTTCAAATTTCAATGAATGCTGTTACATGCAATGACATGCATGGCCGCTCGCATTTAGGTCTTGTTTTGGTTAGACGAACAGTATCAGACTCTCAATCCATTTTTAATCATTTAAACTATCTCAACACATTTAATTATTATAAATTTTTTCAAATTTCTATCTAAAATATAATAAATAATTCAATTTTTTTAAAATTTTATAATAAAAATAATATTAAAAAATAATACTCCAATATTATTTTATTTAACTTTTAATTTTCATCCCATCTCATCTGTGTAACCAAACGAAACCTCAGAGAAAACAACACATATACAAACACATGCAGTACACATTTAATTAAATTGGTTCCATCAATAATATTATAAGGATCGAATTTGAGCATCTTGACCAATTCCATTAAATTGTGAAGGCACTGATCTTTATGCAGACATTTTAACATTTGGATATATACGTTCTAAAATATAAAATAGAACAACACATTTAAAATAATTCCTAGATTTTTTACTTAAAAGAATAGATTAATTTCAGTTTGCTGTTAATTGATATATATTACATCTTTAATATTCCTTCAGATTTCTGTTCACTGTTCAGAACCTTAACGAAAACGTAACAGTACAAACGTAATTTTCTAGAGCATTATAAGAAAAAGTTATAAATATAAAATCTAGCCTTTCAAGAGTGCAAAGCAACCAAAGCAAGCAAGTCAAAAGGATCACCCACCCCCTAAGTTAGGTGGTTGTACATGCTTTGTCGCTGTACGAGTTTATATGCTGCTTTTGGAGATCAAGCTGGCACCCCTAGAGACCTCCTCGCAGATTTCGGTTTCTATAACCCATATATATAATTGGTTGCTTGTCACAGCAAATGTTGCCTTGGTCATCCACTGATCATGTGTTGGTGCATATATGCCAAGTTGATTCTCGAGCACTCTCCGCGGTGTGATTGAGGATGCCGTGACAAAAAGATTTCCTACCCTCACCAGAGAGATCGATCATAATCCCAAGTTTCCGCCCCTACAAACTCAACCTCTTCCGATTGGCCGTTTGGAGAACAATCTTTGCGGTCACAACCATTCTTATATCAACGCTTCTGCCGTTCTTGATCAACGACGTGGTTGGACTTATTGGAGCTTTAGTGTTTTGGCCTCTCACTGTTTACTTGTTGAAGATAATATGAAATCAAAGTAATTTGATAATTATAAAAATCAAATCAACTTAATATCAAATTAAATTATTGATTTCAATGTACATTACTTTCCTGTGCAGATGTATATAGTGCAAAAGAAGATACTAATTAAAGTGGAGCACTAAATATTGGATTCTCCTTCAAATCATGAGCGTCTTGTGCCTCATAATCACCATAGCTGCAGCAGTGGGCTCCATTGCTGGGTATGTTCTTGATCTTGAGACTTACAAGCCTTAATTTCATGAAAAACGACCAGGCCAAGCTGAAAACCAATGCATGCTAGCTATCGCCATTAATGACAGAATTGAAGGTGTTGAGGACTTCAATCCTTGTTTAATTAGTTCCGTAAAAAGCAGCTAGGTTTGGTCAATATTGGTACTGTTAAAATAAGGTGAGAACAAAACTGGTGTTGAGGACTTCAATTAATGCTGCTGTTACGTCCATATATAACATGGCTGTATATAGAGAACATGGCCGTATATAGAGAAAACGCACACATACAAATACATATATACTGCAGTACACAACCACTCTCATATCAACGCCAGCTTCTGCCGTTCTTAATTTATTATTTCTCATATAAAAGAAACATCAACATTACTTGAGATCATATTCATTTTCATAAAGTCATATAAATCATCAGTATATCAATTTTTTTGAAAACGAAATTATTACTCAATATTATTTTTTTTTCCTTTTTGCAATAAATTATCATGTATAAATAATTTTTATCTTATATATATAATGACTATATGTACAAAGTTGGAAGAATCAATACACAGCTTATACATACATACATAAATACTTATAATAACCTCATATTACAAAACAATATAGTAAGTTAATATAGATCTAATTATACGAATTTATATATAGTCCAATAAAAACTGTGTATGGATCAGTCGAAGAAGTCTGTAATGAATTTAAGAAATTAACAACTACAGTTCTTATCCAAATATCTCATATATTGTTACTCAGCTAAACTAATAGTTTATTATTATTATTACTTTCTTTTCCAAGCAACTATAGATTTCATAATTAGCTCTTATAGCAGGTTTGTTCATCTCATATATATATATATATATATATATATATATATATATATTATATCATTATAACTTTTTTAAATTTATAAATAAAATATAATAAATAATTCAACTTCTTCGAATTACAAAATAAAAATAATATTAAAAACTAAATTATAATAATATTTTATTCTACTTTCATCTCATCTCATATTTCTAACCAAACAAGTCCTTAATTTCACCAAGTTCATTCACGTCCATTCACGCCTTGCAGCGGCTCTTGTTTTGGTTAGGTTTGAATAGTGAGATGAGTTGAGATGAAAGTTAAAAATTGAATAAAATATGGTTAGAATATTATTTTTTAATATTATTATTATTTTGAAATTTGAAAAAGTTAAATTGTTTATTGTATTTTGAGAAATGCTTTGGGTCCCGAATGGCATTTTTTTTTACTTAGTGATTAAGAAAGTATTTTTTAATGATGTTGTGAATTTTTTATTTTTTTAAAAAAATGTTTATGATTAAAAAAATACATGAAAAAAAGAAAAAAAAAAAAAAACACTATTCGGGATCCAAATTCGGGACCCTTTTCGGTAGCTGTAGCGGAACTCTTGTATTTTATGTGAAAATTTGTGACAATTGTAATGATGAGATGAGATAAGTTGAGAGTGTTTCTCAATCCAAACCTAACTTAGTGGTAGTGTTGTGGGACAGCTACGCGTATACACAAACATAAATTTTTTGCAGCAGCTGCCGCAGCGGGCTCCATTGCTGGGTTTGTCCTTGATCTGGAGACTTACAATTAGCCCTTCAAGAAAAACGACTAGGCCAAGCTGCAGAATGCCAGAAACCCAATGCTAGATATCGCCATTAATGACAGAGTTGATGTTGCTGGGAGTACTTCAATTAATGCATGCTTGCTAGTGTTACGTCCATGACATGGCCCGCTTGCATTTAGAGAAAACGGACACACATACAAACATGCACGCACTACGTATTTAAATTGGTTGCATGAATATATATAAGGATCGAATTTGAGCAACTTGACCAATTCCACTAGTAAATTGTGAAGGCCCTGATCTTTATGTAGACCTTTTAACATTTTGGAGATAAGTTCTAAAATATAAAATAGAACAACACATTTAAAATAATTCCTAGATTTTTTACTTAACGATTAAGCTAAACAGTACGCTCGTTTGGATAAAAGTAAATAAAGAGTTATATAAAAGTATATTTCACTTTATCTATCGTCTACGACTCATAGAATCATTCAATTGTATTAATTTTATCCAGACTCTTACACAATTATATATAACATCTCAATTAACCGAACTTCAATTAACAATGGCTTAAGTAAATAGTTTATATTTGATAAATACCTGCCTTTAATTTGGATTTTTTTTTTTATAAAATTGGATTTTTGAAGCCAAAATATTTTCTTGCAACTTTATATACGAGATATGGTGGACAAAATATTTAAATATTTTATTATTACTTTTTTAATATTTTATTATTATTATTTAATATTTTTTATCATTATTTTTTTATTATTATTATTTTTTTTTTTTTTACTACTATTTACGTATCATTTCAAATCAATTCACTACCGAAACGTAACCTAAATAAGGCCAGCGACATGAGCCCTACGCGCTGTATCACCGACGCATTAATGCAACGGCGGCGTGAATGCCACAGACCAGACGTCCAAATATTCCTCCTTTAATTCCGGCCTTTTTTGAGGTCATGGAAAATAAAAGGAAGAATATTTCTCCTTTTATTTTTCTTTCCTATTGATCTGTCAAGGCTCAGCAAAGTATCTAAACTTGCAATAAATACCTGCCTTCTTTGACTTTCGTTTCTTTTTTTTCCATATATGTTTTGGTTTGATAACTTCAAATGACTTTGAGAGAGAAAGTACCCCACTAAGAAAAATACCAATGATAAAAAAGAAAAAAGAAATGTTGAGTACATGAACACATTTAAAGAACATTTAGGGTTGTACAGTGATTCTGCTGTGACCCCCTAGCAATCCTAAAATGCTTCATACAATAGAAGATGAATAGTCCTACACATACGTATAATTTTATATACAGTATTATACGTAGTGAGTGACAACTTCATTTTATCAGTATTTTTTTATTTTAAATTTCAAATTCTGAATTATATAATTTTCATCATTTTCAATAATCGATACATCAACTTAAGTTAAATTGTAAGTATAAGTAGCATTTTTCATTGAAAACTGGATGTGAAGTTGTTTTAAGGTTTCTTTTCTTCTTTTTTCCTCCCAAAACTTATCTACAAAGATATTTGGGGAAAACAAAGGCTTAATGTTATGGATCACTTAAAAGAGAATTGGGCCTTTCTTGTATCTAAAACTTGCAGATCACCTTGATCCCACTAGAGGACCTATGCATCCCAATAGGTCATGGGTCCATGCCCAAGATCACTAGTGGGCTATTGGTGAGGTGGGCTTCCTAGGAAGTATCCCTCCTTTGCCTGACAAATGATGAAAGTATTGTTTTCATTTTCATTTTTAACATAATTACTTATTTTTCGTTTCATACATTTTTAAATTGTGCAAGGAAATCAACACTTTGCTCTCAAAGTTTTGGTGGGGAAGTCAACAAAAGGGGAGAGGGATGGTTTGGAGGAAATGGGAAAACATGAGTATTGAGAAAGGTAGAGGGGGAATGAGATTTAGGGACTTGGAGAGCTTTAGTGTTGCACTCCTTTCCAAACAAGGATGGATGATACTCAAATATCGACTGTCCTTGGCAGTAGTGTTACTCAAAGAAAAGTATTTCAGATATGGGAATTTTTCGGAGGCTAAGCTGGGTGCTCAAACCTCTCTGGTATGGAGGAGCATATGGTATGCAAGGGACCTCTTGAGAGAAGGACTTAGGTGGACAGTAGGAGATGGGAAGGAGATTAATATATGGGGTTCTAAATGGTTGCCTAGACCCACTTCATTTGCTGTACAGTCCCCAGTATCTCTACTGCAGAAGGATGCCAAAGTTGTAGAATTGATTGACAGCCAAAAGGGAGAGTGGGATGAATCATTAATAAGAACCATATTCTCAGAGGAAGAAGCTGAAAAGATTCTTTGTATGCCTTTGAGCAGAGGTAGAGCAAAGGACAAGATATTTTGGGGGCCAGCCAAAAAGGGTCTCTTCACAGTCAAAAGTGCATATTTTTTGCACTTGGAATTAAAAGAAAGAAGCAAAGGAGAGAGTTCATCAGATAAGAAAGTAGGTGACATATGGAAGAATATTTGGGACCTTGAGGTACCAGGTGTGACAAAGCTTTTCTTATGGAAAGCTGTAAACAATCTGCTGCCAACAAAAGCAAACATGTACAAAAGAAAGATAACAATTGACAAGAGATGCCCTATGTGCAATGCAGAAGAAGAGACTCTTATACATGTTCTATGGGAGTCTCCTGCAGCAAATGTTTTATGGGGTAATGATGCAAGCTATGTCAAGAAATGGACTAGATCAGAGGTGGATTTCCAGGAACTTTGGGAGCAACTTAGATGCATACTCAATAAGAACCAGCTAGAAGAGGTGGTAGTGTTGCTAAGGAAGGTCTGGCTCAGAAGGAATGAATGGATCTTTGAAAAGAGATGTGATTGCCCTAGGAATTCATTCATTGCCACGAGAGCAGCCTTGCAAGAATTTCAGGAGGTACAAGCTCAAGCTCATCAAAGCTGGCAGAATACGGCACAACAGTTACTGGAGTCTTGGGAGAAACCAGAAAGGGGATTTGTCAAGGTTAATTGGGACGCCTCTTTGGATGTAAAAAGAAAGAGAATGGGGATTAGTATCATTATAAGAGATGAAGAATGAGAGACTTTGGTGGCTGAGTGTGATATCAAGAATAATATGGTAAATGTAGCTGTAGCAGAAAGTTTGGCCTTGAGGAAAGCAACTGATTTGTGCTCAGATCTCAATATTCAAAAAGCTGTTTTTGAGGGTGATGCAAAGGAAGTAGTCGAGGCTGTACTGAGTGAGGAAGAAGCTATTCTTGACTTTAGTTCTATCATTGATGATGTTAAGTTTCACTTCAAAAATAGGACACATTGGTTTATTCAATTTGCTAGTAGAAAAAAGAACACAGTAGCTCATACTTTAGCAAAGAAAGCTTTAGAGATAGGTAAAGAACTAGTTTGGATAGAAGAGGTCCCGTAAGTCATTGTGGGATGCCTTCTTGATGATACAAGTTGTAACACGTAATTTCAATGGAAAGTTTATGAGGTTATTTTCAAAAAAAGTAAATCCTCTAGTATTCAATGTTAAAAAACAAATTATTCACCAATAGTATTTATAATGTGGAAAGACCCTTCTAAAGACTATACCATTTGACAACTCAATTTGATCGAATTAATAAAACATATTATTTTTTTAAAATTTCAAATTTTTATAAGAAAATTATATTTGAGTCAATAAAATATAAAAAATGAAAGAAAAATCATAAAATATAATTTTTACTCAATTCGGCGAGGTTAAGTTCTAGAATGATATGATAAGCATCATTTGATTTGTCTCTTTATAATTTGAAGATAGAAGGACATAATGTCTTTTTATAATAACCCCTAGATTTTATATATAATTCTACAAATATAGGAAACGGCCCCCCAGAAAAAATTTTAATCTCCATATGCTTTTTAAATTTTTTTTAAATTTCAATATACCTAGAAATGTCTCTCTCCAATTTTTTTTATAGTTCCAAAATTTTGTTTAATTTCTACATATTATCTATTTTCAAGGATGTGTAGTCTCCAAAATTAAAATTAAAACTAAGTTTAGGAGAAATAATAAACTTATTAATATGGATCATAAAGTTTTTTGTTATACAATATTGGGTTTCTTAATATGGAATAGAAAGTGAAAATACAAGAAAAATTATTTAAGGTCAATTATCTATATGAAAAATAGTTTGTAGTTATGTTTTTATGATTTTTCAATATGTTTTTAATTTACATAAGCGAAATTATGTTTGTAGTTTTAGGATCATGTGCAAGCCCCGCTCACCCCTTTGAAAAAAGTAGGTAAATCTAAGACTCACATGAAAAAAAATTATTTATTAATAGTGGACCCTACTTTTTTTTTTCCCAAATGGAGTGCGTAGAGCTTGCACACCTTAAGACTGTATTTAACATTATTCCTTACATAAATGTGTCACACAATAGAAAAATTACCCCCACCTCAACACAATTGTTGGTTCCGCCACTGGCTGTAGGTAATGTAACCCACAACATTAAGGACCATTTTTATAATTTTTACTCATACTACTTCATTACTATTAGTAAACAATTCATTATTATTAACAAACTATTCATTATTTTTTTATTACTATTTACAGATTATCTAATATTACCTCAACATCTAAACTTGGCTTAAGGGATTGTTTAAGAAACGCATCCCAAAATGTCAAAGATAGTGTAACCCACAATGTATGGGTTCACAATATCCGGAACCCATACATTGTGTATTTCTTTCTTTAAATTGTAGAGACTATTTAATTTAAAAAATTGTAAACAATTATATAATCCATAATTCAACATGGATATTTTTTACAAGAGTTAAGCCCCTTATAAAGTCATTGTTAAATGTATCACTACCCAAAGATGAAAGAATCCATTACGATTACCCAAAAATAAAAAGTAAAATAAAATACTAGTATTAGTACCCGCCCTAACGAGAGGGCAACCAACCGTCCTAGCCCCCGTACCTGCCTAGGCGGGGGCCATATATGGCACCCAGCGCCCGACCCCATCTCGCATGGGCGCTGACCCCGTCTGGTTGTCTAGTGGGTGTATTGGCCCGCAAGCCGTATGCCAACTCTTGGGCCTCAATATAGGCCAGTTAAGCCAATATACTATTTTAGAGGCCCTTTCGACTTTTTTTGGGCCCATAATATGTTTTTACAGGCCTTTTTGACTATTTGTCAGTCTATAACCTCTTTCTTAGTCCGAATCTAGCAAAATAAACACAAATTTTGAAATTTTAAAATATATAAAAATAATGTTTATCTCTAAATATAAATTAATCTAAAACTAGTTTCGACCCTAAATAAACTTAATAAAGTTACTAACTAATAATTCCAAAATATCACAAATTAGTCTAAAATTATTACAATTTAATTTAAAATGATTACAAATAGTTTGAATAATTTAATAATAATAAATCTACGTCACAAAAAAGAAATAAGAAATAAAAGAAACAAATCAAAGTTCCCACTTAGTCCCTCCAACTCCATTTTTAATGAAGTATGATATTGGCAATGATTGATTATGAAATGAGTTGTACAAGTATCGTTACTATTTCATTATGAGTAATATATTACATACATGTCTGCAAATTTCGTGCAAATTCTTTATAGAAAGTAGATCCTATCAAGAAAAAATATATATATTTTTATACTTTTTTCAATGGTGAGCTAACGTTTTTAGAAAATACCTCTAAAATCTTGTATAATTGAAACTTGTAAAAAATATTACTCTCATCACCCTTAAAAATTATGCTAAGGCCTTGTTTGGATTTAGAATTCAACTCATCTAATCATTACAACTTTTTTAAATTTTAAAAAAATAAATAATAAATAATTTAATTTTTTTAAATTTTAAAATAAAAATAATATTCTAATAATATTTTATTCAACTTTCATCTCAACTCACTTTTTAGTTGTTAAAGTGAGTTCAACTTATCCAAAACCAATCATTAATGGGATAAATTACTTTTTCAATTATATATAAAAATTTAAATTTATCTCAATCTATTTTATACATTTAAAAACATATTTCAATCTACTTATATTTAAACACATTTCAATAAGATCTATAAAATACTATTATTTATGAATCAATTTAAATCATTTGAGATCTCCTCTGTAAAACCATAACCTAAATGTATACAAATTGATACTTTACAATGTCCACTAAGATTCGACTGCCGGATTGTATCAAATTATTTTTTAACTATTCGAGGGGCTGTAAAATATGTGTTTGTTTATTTATTTATTTGTGCATAATGGTAAAAAAGTATTAGAACTTAGGAATCCGAGTTGAGTTGGCTAAGGGCATGGCCGTAAATTAGTCTAATAAATAGTAGAAAAGTAAGTAAAAAATAATAATAAAATAAACAACGGTACGAGAGTAACAAAAATAAAGGCCACTGTGTGAGAGAAGCAGGTCATGCGACTGCCGTTCCAGGCGGTCAAACCAAGATCGGCGACGGTGGCATCGTGCTGGGTGGTGAAGCTGAGATAGAGAGAGAGTGAGAGAGAGACGAAAAGATGAGCAAGAGAGAGAAGGTTTGACACCGAGCGGAAACCAGGCACCAAGCAAAAAGAATCCAGCGGCTGGCAAGGATGAACTCACGTGGTAGAGTTCAGAGAGAGAGTTTAGTCGGAAAGGGACCGAGAGGAAGCATATTGTCGGGCGACACGAAGGAGTAACGGAAATAACTGGACGACGTGCAAAGTCGTGGGACCGTATCTCAAGGCTGGGCCACGATGCCCTGGTGGCAACTTCCTGGCGCAGCTTCCAACGGAAACAGGTTGAGCACAAAACGTGCTCTGTTTTCATGTTTAAAAACAGAGATCTTTGGTTTTCCTTGAGCAGGTGGCTGGACGACGGTGGTTCACGGTGGAGGAAAAATGGGCTGCGGTGGATGCTGTTTGGCGTTGACCAGTGGCTGAGCAGAAGATGTAGGTTGCGGGGAGATGGTTTTCGTGGTGAGGAAGTTGGTGGTGGAGGAGGCTTGCGGAGGTGATCATTGTGGCAGCTCTTGGACGCAGAAGGGCATGCATGCTTGGGTTGATGCCGTGTGCTCTAGCTCCGGTGGTTGGCTTTCAACTACGGTACTGTGGGTTTTTTTCTAAGGTGCAGTGGCTGCGGGAGCTACGATGGGGTTGGTTTGTTCATGGTGCTGTTTGTTCTGATCTGTGAAAGAAATAAACGAAGGATAACGAGCGAAAAACAGATAAAAGATAAGGAAAGAGAGCAGCAGAGTCGCCGACTGTTGACCTGTGAAGGAGAAAAACCGCCAGAATTTACGGAGAGAAAAAGGGTGGGTTTGGATGGATATATTGCTGTCTGTAGGAAAAACCAAAACAACGCAAATATTTCGGCGTGAAATACGCCGTAAGCAGTAAGGGTCCAAAGAAAAAGACCACGTGGGTTCGGCGTAAGAAGATACCAACAAAAAAAAAAGAAAATTATTCACGGAAATACGGCTTAAAAGAAAGGATCGGATGGAATAAAGAAAAGATAAAAATTTTTAAAAAAATTTATTCATCATCATTTTTCTCATTATCTCACATTAAATTAAATGATAAATTCACAAATAAAATATAATAAACACTCTCTACTTGTCTAATGACAAATCATAAAATGATAGAATAATAATAGAAATTAAAATGATGAATAGCATTATTTAAAATTTTATTCTTGTGAAAAGGTCCCGAGTGGTACACATAAGTAAAGCCGATCGACTTTAG
The DNA here is from genome assembly GCA_961763995.1 of Juglans cinerea. Taxonomy (NCBI): domain Eukaryota; kingdom Viridiplantae; phylum Streptophyta; class Magnoliopsida; order Fagales; family Juglandaceae; genus Juglans; species Juglans cinerea. Next base: position 3,073,010 of record CAUIVZ010000016.1, on the reverse strand, counting down.
GATATAAAAAACTTTTTAACTTATCTTATCTAATTATTATAATTTTATTAAATTATTCCATAAAATATAATAAATAATTTAATTTTTTTAAATTTTTAAATAATAATAATATTAAAAAATAATATTTTAATAATATTTTATTTAATTTTCAACATCTCAGTGATCTCAACTCATCTCACCCAACCCACTATTTATTCATCCCTCCCAACATTATTGGTTTATCCTTTATTAAAGCTTTTAGTACCCATTAACAAAATCATTACTTATCATAAAAGTCCCTAAGAAAACCACTTCATGTATACACTTTGAGCCTTACTATACATTGAAAACTCAATTCAAGAACACGATACAAGATACGAGTTTATGTTTAGAAAAACAGTAAGATGAGAGAATCGCCTGAATATCCAACCATAGACACACCACTACTACTGGAAACAAAATTCTATACATTGGATCTGAGGTTAAAAAACAAAAAACAGCAACTCACAGAAGACATGTTCGTCGAATTAATTTGGAACACTGATGTCCATGTCTAGTTGCTTAGTTCTTGGAAATACTCGTGAGGTATTGAAGGAGGACAGTACTTCTTTGCCACGAACTTGTACTGATGCCGAAAGAAGCAAACATGTCGGTTCAAATCAGTTCATAAGAACATAAATTAAAAAAACAAACCAAAAAAAACAAAGTTTTATCTAAAATCATAGTATATTTTAAGCCGCAACACCTCCATACAGCATAATCTAGAGTCATCACTACAAGTAGGAAGTTGTCAGGACGTGAGCTATATCTACAAACAATTGATGTGATTCTGTCATTGTGGCAAAAATATGCTAAGAATTTGAGATTCAACTGCAGTATCTCCTGCACCACATGCAAACTTGCAAGATTTAATGACCTGAACCTTTAAATTTTCCTGGTGATTGGATGAGTCCAGCAGAACTCCTGTTATGCTTTTCAGGAAGTAATTGTTTTGTTTAAAATTACATGAGCACATTTTAACATTCAGAAACAAACCTCTCTATAATATTTTGCTCACTGAAACTGTGTGCCATTGTTGTTCAACGCAACATTTTCTATCTTCAGTTTGGTGGCAACCATCTTTAATCCTCTTATAGAAACTCAGCAATTAACGAAACACAGAAATCTATATAAAGATTAAATCTAAACTGAAGATAGAACGTATAGAAGTGCTTAAAAGGGGCTGTGCTGAACTGATTTAAAATCTGTGTTGCTGATGTATCTCATATTTTACTCTTCACCCAGGGAGGAAGAAAGGTTTCACACACCTTATGTTGGCTGTATTTCTCCCTGATCGCTGGTAGATTAGGATTGCTGCAATTACAGCACAGGCTATGCAGCGCCTTGACACAGTCACTCAAATCAGAAGCTTGGTAAAGCGTGTAATGCTTCAATACAGAATTCTGTAAATGTGATACATACAAAACTAAACCACGTTACATACCTTTATCAGAAGAGATGGAATAATAAACATCTTGGCCACAAGTAAAATCTGTATAATAATTTTCCACACATACCCAGGGTTTCTTTAACGGGAGAAGTATAAATTTGGCCAAGAAAGTAGCAGAAGCAGCTACTAGTGATGGAGAATAACGAAGCATGCTGTATTCGAGAAGGGATAACTCGATGAGGTAGTTGGCCAAGCACTCCAGCAGCATTGATGGAACCTAGGAAAAGTAGCAGGCACCACCACCACACCATAACAAGATTTTGATCAACACCACAATGAAACAAAACAAATTTTATCACTCAGATTTTAACAAGACTTCATAACAAAAACTGACAGCATTGGCAGGCATTATTTTACACATTTTTTTCTATTAGTATCTATCTCACACATACTTAAAAAAAACCAGCTAAGTTTCGACCTACAATTTTAATTGACAGATTGTTAATATGTTACATTAATTAACAGCCAAAATCCACTGATATGACCCAATAAGTCTTGAAGGTATGACATATAATTAATACACTTGGAAGTCCAAGAAGGTGATACCTTGCTGGTGGCTTGAACAACACAAACAAATCGCCTGAACAATTGTCATGAATGACAAAAATCAAAACCCAAAGCAACATGAATGAAATTCCACTCAATAATAAAAAAGTAGCTATCACCTCAAAAAACATTTAGCTGTTGGGGATGTCATTTCAAACTTCAATGAATTCAGCACAGCAGATTCCATTTGCAAAACCTGCAGAAATTCCTTCAGTCAATGTCTATGGGGAATGTGATAGAAAGCCAATTCAAAGAAGCATACAATAGTAGAATTTCAGACAACAAAAAATGGAACCAAACCTCCTCCTTGAAGTATGTATTATCAGTTACGTAACAGAACTCGTCCACACTGGGTGCAGAGATCTCCTCATACTTGCTGGCAATAATTGCACCACATGTTATTAATCATTATTCTCTAATAGATACAAGTTAGGCAGATGCACATGCACAAATACAAACACAGGGTCAATCTAGTAAGCAAATCTACTATAGAATCTTACGCAGCAATCATCATGCATGCAACACCAAGCAATTGCAACCGTTGCCTATTCACCACATTGCCAGAAAGATAACGATCAATATAGTTAACAGTCAAAAATAGTGTATCAGTTAGGAGCCGGTACTCTTCAGCAACCTACAGTTAACACTAGAAGGTAAGATAACAAAAAAGCCAAAATAACTGCACACTAAAAGAAATGCTTGATGATATTGACAACAAGCAACTTTATAATGCCAGGTACAACCCCACTTATCAAGATATTTGGTGTTTGTTAATGAATAAGTGTGATCCAGAAAAGTGGGATGGAAAGGGGGGCAAACTTCTTGGATTATATTAATCACCTTGGCAATATCATCACCGACCATAAATTACCTCCACAAGCCAGTCAATCAGTACAGCACGCATGCTGGCATTGATGTCTTTCTGGATCCTTTCCATGAAGTCCGTGGATGGGCTTTTATTTGCCTAGAAACAGAAGAAATGAATCAATTACAATGTGCAGAAGTTAGGAAGAAATGTGAACTTCATTAAATAATAATCAGAAATTTGAAAAAAAAAAAAAAAGAGAAACACAGTGAATACAACATATTGTGGAGAAGTATGCAAACCTCGGATACACGCAAGTGCTTATAAATATCACAAGCAATGGTTGCACAGCATTGAGGGTCCATGACATTGTTATCAATATCTACAACTTGATCAAATGTTTCCATCTCCACAAGCATACCTATCTCACAGACATTCCCTGGAATCAATATCAGAGAAAATAAATTAGAAAGGGCATGATGTAAATATTCCAGGCACACACTTTGCAGCTAATAAAAGTAGAACAAGATGTTACGGCCCAAATTGGACATGATACTTGGGACAGATATCAAATCCCTATTTCCAAATTAAATGAGTAAGAGCCTAAACATATATGAAGTTAAATTGAGAGTGAATAAAAAAATCTTAGAATAAAAACCTGTTTTTTCTGCATTGTCTGAAATGAAGAGACTGTTGCTTGTCTTCCTCTCTATCAATCTAACTGCTGAAGCATCCTCATTGTCAATATATTCAAATTCTGGACTCTTCAAAGACTCACACGTAGACATGCTCTCGTCCAAAGAAATGCAGCCACTAGCTGAGCTACTTGGAGAAATATCCATGCCTCTGGGAGCACGAATTACGCTATTCAGAGCACAAACAACGGCTTCCACGCCGCGTGGAGCAGAATCGGCAGCAACACTAGCCACCGATTGATCACTTCCGGGGAAACATTTATCCTCTGACAGAACAAAGACACTTGATTTCAAGCCCAAGGATGAAGACAAAGTTTTCTCAAGGAAGCCTGTATTGTCTGAGCAAGCAGAAACTTTCTTCTTGGTCTTGGCAATTTTGGCAACACATGGCACCTTTAAATACTAAACTCAGTTAATCTTTCTCTGAAATTTTAAAACAAGTACACCACGATGTGGCAGTAAGCTCAAAGCTAAAACTTCTGTCCCATGTAATTGTGAGACGAAAGATCACATGCTTATGATAACAATGGTGCAACGGAATTCCTCAACTACAAACACATTTTTCCAAAAAAAAAACGGAAGGACTATCCGTCTTGTACAACATAATTTCAGAAAAATATAACCACCAAAATTGATATCTTGAAGCAGTCGACTACAGTGCACCATTACCCACTATGGCTTTTAGATCAGTTCTACAAAACCTTCATGGTTCTGTTTCATAAACCGCCTTTGGCGGTCATTTCCTCAATCTACTTGAGGAAATATGGGCTCAGATCAATTATTTGGCTCCATTGCCCCTTGTTTATTTTTTATTATATGCGCTTAATTGGTTACAACAGGGAGTTTTGTTGCCTACCCTCTCCATTTATATTCCTTTTTTAATTTACTGAAAGCTTATTCATGAAAATACATTAAGCATGTTCTTAATCTCTTTATTTATTTTTCGAACATCTTCCTTGTTGTCGTGTATGAAAGGAATTAAACCAACGCGGGTTTGAAGAACAGCTCTTTGGTCTGAAATTGGATCAAGGCAACACCATACTATTTTAGAGGTAGGGAAAATAAAAATCAACGAGAATACTGAACTTACACGGCAGCAAAGAAGCCCAACGGAGCAGCGTAGCACATTTACCAAAAAAAGACTAGAAATTATAAAAGTCCATGGTATGATACATATTATAAACTCTTAATCAATCATCCAATTATCCCTTTCAAGAATAAGAGGCACAGGGAAAGAGAAAGAATCGAATTCAGAGAAGTTTGAGCGCACCAGAGGCCTGGACTGAGGGAGCAAGGTGCGTGAATTACTCTTAGAGCCATTTCTTTGGTTGGTGACGTCAGCGAGAGCGGGTCGCTTCTTGGCCGCCGCGGTTAACTTCCCGGTTGGATTGTCGGAAACCGAGGGCATCTTGGCCGAAGACGAAGATGGTGGGGGATCGTGGTTGTGGGTCGACATTTGGGTCGAAACCCTACCCTGTAGTGGAGATTTCGGTGCGAATTCTGGCTTCAGCGATTACAGAGTGTGTCACTGTGTGTTTGTGTGTGTGTTTGGTTTTCTTTTTCTTTTCTTTTTGGGTTCGTATTTTTATTGATGAAGAGCAATGGAGCGCGAAAACGTGTGGGTTTGAAAGATAAGAGATCCTGACCGTCTTTGTTTGAGTAGAATGGATCTGGACCGTCTGTGTTAGGTGCGGAAGTATCTGTATTGTTTTCTGAAGCGGAGTTTCCCAACTCCGCTCCGCTCCAAATCCTAATGAAGATACGTCCCGTGGGCCCAAATTTGTGCCACCCAATCAGATTTGACACGAGTAATGTTATATTATGGAAAGGATAAATATTTACAATGGTAAGCGTCCCACTCCCGTTGGTAGGTATTCCTTGTATTAGTGTGTATTTTTTTATGTATTTTTTTTATATAGATTTTGTTAATAATTTTAAATATTTAAAAAAAATAAAAAAAATTCATAATATTATTAAAAAATACTTTCTTAATAAGTAAGAAAATTCAAAAGTGTAAAATACTTTCTTATTTTTTTAAAATATGTAAAAGTGTTACAAAATCTATATAATAAATAACTTAAAAAAAAACACTTGAAAGAAAAATGATAGAATCCCAGCGGGAGCTCTCAGCGGGGATATTACATACTCTTATCCTATTTTCATCTCATTATATAAGATGTGGCAGATCATCCAATGATAATAAATGTATCATTCATATTTTCATGGCTACTTTAGATGTATGTTGAAATGATATCAGATAATCATAGTTGATATGTAAATAGTTATATTTTATGGATCTCGTTAAGATCTATTTGAATGTAAATAAGTTGATATATATGTTTGAATGTATGAAATGGGTTGAGATGAATTTTAACTTTTTATGGAAGTTGAAAAAATAGTAGATTCCATCAATGATTGGTTTGAGATGGGTTGAAGTGATTTCAGTGCGGTTTTGATAATAAGTTAAGATGAGATGAGTTGAAATAAAAGTTGAAAGTTGAATAAAATATTGTTAAAATATTATTTTTTTGATATTTGACAATGTTAAATTATTTATTATATTTGATGTTAAAATAAAATAAAATACTTTCACTATCCAATCGGGACCGAATCTTCCAAACACTGCCTTAAAGTACGTTTGGATACTGAAGTGGTCTTAGATGATATATAAGTAGTAATAAATAAATAATAAATAATAATAAATAGTAATAAAATGGTCTCAACTTCAGTTCCCAAACATAACTCCCATTTGGATTTAGAGATGAGATGAGATGTATTGAGATGGTTTGTGAATATTAATTAAATTTGTGAGTTGAAATTTGTGAATAATAGTGAGATGAGTTGAGATACTCCTCAATCCAAACCGGCTTGCAAACCGTTTGAAATTTATGTTGAGATGAGATGAGATGAATGTTATCGGCTTGGGGTGAGCCTTTTATTAACGGTGGATTTGATCTTAAGTTGGGCTTATTTTTCTTCTAGTGGGCCATCCTTTGATCACACAAGGATGGATATTCTAAATTCAGCTGGTGTGTTTTGGATTGGTTTTGGGCTTGGTAATTTTTTGGTTATACCTTTATAATATTTAGGTGATTTGATTTAATAATTTTGGTGTCAAGTTCACATGTTTTCATGGACAATATTATAAGACTAATTTTTGAAGCAACAACCTCATGAAAAGAGCGAATATAAAATTGTGCATAATTATATGAAGAGACTCTAAATATGTTTTGATAAGATGTGACATTTGAAAACTTTTGGTATAATATTCTGATTTTGGATATGGTTCTGTTGCTGCTCTCTCCTGACCTTACTATGGGTGTCAAACTATGGCCTTTGTTCGGGTTGGTACAAACTTTTCTGTTTTGGTGCACCCATTTTGAAAACAAAGTGCTTTTCTGCGTGGTCTTTCTTATGTACACACTCGAGTTTTGAGAATGAATAAGGAGAAGATTCACATTCTGTTTCTATTCGGTTAGCTACCGAGGTTTGCACAACCCTACCATGAGGGTTAAACATGGTCTTTTGGCATAGCATAACTGACCATTTTCATATTAGAACATCATATCAGAACAATAATATTTTGATAACACGTTATGTTTTCTGTTATGAAAATAAAGATGATATGATTCTGTTCAATATTCAATTTTGATAAGATATGACAATTAAAAAACTTTTGGCATAATTTTTTGGTTTTGTATCTGATTTTGTTTCTGCTCAATTCAATTACAGTCCTTCCACGAGTGCTAATAGTGGTATTCTGTTTTGTTATGATATGCAACTGCTCGGTTATACGCAGATGCACAACCCTACCACGTGTGTTATACATGGCTTCTGTTATGATATGATGTTCTGATATGATGATGAATCAGTTATGCTATGTCAATGGATTTTTTAATGAAAATATTTATGAATCTTTGCTCTGAAATTTTGATAATATGTTCTACTTCCGTATTCTAAAAATAAAAATGTTTTGTTATGCATTCTGATCTTTGTTAATGCTCATGTTTACATACTAATATATGTTCTTTGCTTACTGAGTTGTTGATAACTCACCTCTTATCTCCATAACATTTTTCAGATGAGTTTGAATATGTCCGCTAAGGATCAGGATTATGAAGCATGGGTGACATGATTATTAAAGTATAGTGGATTTCAACAACTAAAGTTTTTATGAGTATTGATGATTTTTATTAAGAAATTGTGACATGTTTTGAAGAATTTGTATTTTGGAGTCTATAATTATTTTGTTGGTATCAGAGTTTAAGTTTAAGTTTATGTTTAAGGAAATAACACTCTGACACCTCCGGGATTAGGGCGTCACAATATGAACCCTTAATCCTTATAAATTATGATTTTTAATGGAAAAATTATATTTGCAGCCGTAGAGTGCGCAATGACCGTACAATCTATTTGAAAAAAATGAGTAAATATGGATCCATATAAAAATAAACTAATTTCTTAATAGTAGATTCTACTCTCTTTTCAAGTGACAACATATTGCAATTAGTACACTATTAGATTTGTCTATGTTTGGTTTCTCATACGCAAGTATCATTAGAATCTTCATAATAATCGCATCACCTAGTATAATTTATTTTACAATTCTATTTAAAATGAAAAACAATTCACTATTTTTTTTTAATGAATTGGGATTCTAGGTTAAATTTACAGTAAAATTGGTCATAATAAAATAATTGAAAAAATCTATTCATCATCTATTTTCTCATAATCCCATGAAGTGGCTTTAGATGATAATTTTACAAGTAAAATATAATAAATAATTTCTAATAATCTAATGTCACATCATGAAATAATGATAATTGAGATAATGAGTAGAATTACTCAAATTGAAAAAATCTATTATATGTATATATTTTCTATTAAAACAAAATTAGTCATGAGGATTGTATTTGAGCACCGGTTGGGACGGGTGAAAATATTGTTTACGTTATTGCTCTTAGATGATCAAGTCATGCACCATTAATTAATTAGTGCAAATAAATTAAGGTTGGTCGTCTAACCAAAGTTTGTGATCATATGTTGATTCGTTTGAAGCATACAAAAAGGTAGCCTGTTATCATGTAAAGAAGATATAAAGCTACTAAGCCAAAGTAAAGATATTATATGCTTAAAAGCCTTACTTTAAACACAAAGTTTCCATCCAAAAAAAAGAAAAAAAACACATAGTTCTGTACTCTGTAATCTAATTTATTCCACCATTAAAATAGCATATATAAGAATTGCAAGTGAAGCTAGCTGCTAGCGTGACCGAGTTAATTAAGAGTAATGTTACATGAGTGCGTAAATATCGTACAGTTGTTTTAAAAATGAGTGGAGTTTATTATTAAAAAATTAATTTTTTTTATATAAGTTTCGTATTTATTTATTTTTTTAAAAATAATTATACTTGTACACTTATGACTACAAGTATCATTTCTGATTAATTAAAGTTCCAACCCCAAATGGAATTATGTATGAGGTGATAAGTGGAAAAAAGCAATAAAGTGCGCGCATCATATCCCTTAAAACTTAAAAGTGTTTGTTCCAATTTTAGGGTCAAAGGTTTTGCCACAAAGTGAATTAGATTTATAAATTAACATCCACCATTTCAAGTAAGGAATATATTACAATTGACAATATTGATTAAATTAAAACATTGATTTAAAATACATTATTATTTTTTCTAATATTAACGTGAAAAGTGATACATTCACAAATAGATTTTATAATATAATATATCACATCAAATTATATTAATTTATTAAATTATTTTTAAAGGTATATTTTTTGATTAAATTATTTTTTTATTTTTTTTGTTAGTAATAACTTCTTGATTGACAACTCCAAGTCCAACACGTGGCAACCACTTTATCTTACGTGCCGTCACCTCGTTCGTCGGTGATGGCTCTGAAAACTTGTATGCAGTAATATGTGGGCCTCGGTCCAAAACATTTAATCAAACGGCCAAGATTCCTCTAAAAATCGAAATTCATCCAATTAATCAAACTCTCTCCGTCTTTGACTCTCTGTATAAAGCTATTGGGGCGTTTAGCTTAGGCTGCGTTAAATGATGAATTGAGTTGAATTAATATAAAAGTTAAAAGTTAAATAAAATATTATTTTTAATAATATTATTATTTTAAAATTTAAAATAATTAAATTATTTATTATATTTTATATGAAAATTTGAAAAAATTTTGATTTTTTCTTACTCTTGAGCTTTCTTGAACCTGAGCTGTGAATTGGGTTTGATTCAAAACGTCGACCCAAAATCGTCCTTCTTTGTTTTCTTCGTCAACGTTGACATTGGCGAAACAGACCACCAGTACATCAAGAATGTATATATTTTTAGTTTAACACATAATCATCGCCGTAAAAATAGATAATCGTGTGAGTGTACACAATAAATAATCGGAGAGGAATCTTAACAATTAACGCAAGTCAAAATAGAGCTCTCATAATTAGGAACAACATAATCAAATTTTGTCAAAATTGTACCAACAATGATTCCTCAAAACTTTGACGGAAGTGTGAGAAAAATTCCTAGGCTCCGTTTGGATTGAGAAATCATCTCATCTCATCTCATTATTACAAATTTATCAAATTTTCACACAAAATACAAAAATAATTCAACTTTATCAAATCTCAATTCATTTTTTTTCAAATCCTAAAACAAAAATAATATTAAAAAAATAATATTCTAACAATATTTTATTCAACTTTCAACTTTTAGCTGAAACTATCTCATCTCATCTCTGAATCCAAACGAGCACTAACCCTTCCGTAGGTAAGACGTACACTCCCTTTTCTTTTCTATCTCTTCACCCACAGTACACACAAGTACAACCTTTTAATTACCAAAATGACATGGTACATTAGGGCTCGTTTGGGGACTGAGATGAGATCATAAAAATTTTGTGAAATGTAGTAAGATAGTTTGTGATTAGTAGTGATATAGTTTGAGTTGAATATTTTTTGGATTTTGGGAAAAGAAAGAGAGAAAATTGAATAAAAACTATTGTTAGAATATAGTTTTATAATATTATTTTTGTTTGAGGATTTGAAAAAATTGAATTATTTTTTATTTTTTGTTTGAAAGTTTAGAAAACTTGTAATAATTAGTTTGAAAAAGTTGTAATTATTAGTTTAAAAATTTCTTATTTGAATTATGTTTAGGAAGGAGATGAAATGAAATGAGATGAGAATTTTGGGATGAAATCTATTTCCAAACAAACCTCTTCTAAGTGACTGAAAGGGATTTCCCTCACATGAAAGGACTCACCCAACAATTTTTTCTATTTTTTTCTTTGTAATACTCTTCCTCACGTGTGGACCCAGAATCTTTCTGTTAATGAATGGACCAAGTACGTGAAATATTTAATCAAATGGGTAGAGTGTAGAGTTAGAGTTCGAATTCTAGCGGTATCTCAACTCAGTGTGGTGATTGGTCTTCTTCCTTCTTTGATCAGCTGGTTCTTGTGGCTTGCCAAATGTAAAACTCGCATGGAGAGGGTTTTTGAACCCAAGGAGCATGTACGCTTTAAAATCAAGAATCTCTTATCTCAAATCCTTTAAAACAGAACAAATAAACCTTTTATCAAGTGCTTAGAATATGCAATTTTGAAACAACTTGGCTTAATGAAAATGCCTGTCAAGCATAAGACTATTCAGATTTTGAAATGGATGCGACCAACTTAGGGTTATGCCAAACTTAATGTTGATGGAAGTAGTCTCGGGAATCCTAGAAGAAGTGGAGGCGGAGGTATCCTCAGAGATGCGAATGAGCACATGACTTTTGCTTTTGTCAAATTCTATGGCAAAAGACCTATGCGAAGGACCAAGAGACCTAACAGCTCAAGGGAGAGTTCGAACACCTAGGAACGGAGAAGTGGCGGTTCAAAGAGGAATTCCACCAGTTGGAGGAGGAGCTGGGGTCCATTCGGAGAAGGCTTCGGAGGTCCAGAGGGAGAGGACTTCGTGTGCTGCACAACGCTCTAAGCTGCTTCGTTATTGCTTCTCGTTGTCACGATCCTTCTGTGACTTGAGGGTGGCCGCGCTACGGTGTCAGGGTCAGATTGACTCCTTAGAAGATGACCAAGCTCGGGCGTTGGACGCGGTCTCCCCTTGGGACACCACTATCACGAACCAGTAAGCTATTGAGGTTGCTCTGGAATCCTAGATTCGATACGCACCGGTGCTACGAGACGAGGCCTGGGATCATGGCTACAAGAAAGTCCTTGAGCACCTTAGGGATCATCTGTTGGAGAATCCATCGGCCAACCTCATTGCTCTCCCGCTTACATCTCTCCATCCCGACCTTGTGGCGTTCTAGTCTGTCCAGACTCTAGGGAGAGAACAAATGCCGCTGGCCTTCTAGGGCGCTCCTCCTCTAGCATGATTTTGTTGGTTTCTTTTTTGCTTTTGTTTTGTACCTTTCTACACCCGATTGGGCTTTTGATGTAATTTGAACTTTTATATGTATGAAGCTAGGTCCTTATACTTGAGTTTTTGCATTTGCATCTCCTTTTGGTTTTTCTCTCCCTTTCTTGCTTTACTTGGAGTTTTTGTCTCCGCGTGACAAGCCTGACCCTGCATGTGGTTCACAATGGTCGGCGAGTTAATTAACTCGTATCCGACTGGCTATGAAGGGGAGAGCTTGGTAGGCTCTGGCCCTTAGCCAATGCGTTGCGGCTAGCCAAGGGATTAGACTTGTGGTGCATGAAGGTCGGCAAGTCCAGGGACTTGCTTCTGACTGGCTATGAAGGGGAAAACTCGGGAGGCTTTTACCCTTAGCCAATGCATCGCAACTATGTACCTCGCGAAAGTCGACGAGTTAAGTGACTTGTGCCCGACTGGTTGTAAAGGGGAGAGCTCGGGAGGCTTTGGCCCTTAGCCAATGCATCGCGGCCAGCTAAGGGATTGGGTTTTTTGTGCACGAAGTTCGGAAAGTCCATGGGCTTGCTTCCGACTGGTTGTGAAGAGGAAAGCTCGGGAGGTTTCTACCCTTAGCCAATGCATCGCGACCGTGTACAGCGCGAAGGTCGGCGAGTTAAGTGACTCGTACCCGACTGGCTGTAAAAGGGAGAGCTCTGGAAGCTCTAGCCGTTAGCCAATGCATTGCGGCTAGTCAAGGGACTGGGCTTGCAGAATCGGTATTTTCAGGCACAAGGCGAATAGAGGCAAAATCGTACTTTCATATATGTTCTTGCTGATTACATAGTCGGGCGGACCCGTGGTTCCTCAAACAAAGTATTTCTTCAAGTGTTCGGCGTTCTATGGATGAGATAGCTCGCGTCCTTCGCGGTCCTTCAGTTTGTACGAGCTTGACCTTCCACTAGCTATTACCACAAAGGGCCCTTCCCATCGGGGCCCGAGCTTTCCTTCTTCCTGGGTGGTGACACCTGTTTGCTTTAGGACCATATCTCCCACCTTGAATCCCAGGGTCAGACCCACTTGTTGAAGTACTGCTCCACTTTCCGCTTGTTGCTCGCCGTCCGATTTGCTGGCTCTTCCTGTCTTTCTTCCAGGAGATCCAGGTTTTCTTTCAGTCCTTTGTTGTTGTAGTTTGGATTGAAGTGTTGTATCCAATAAGTGGGCAGCCCCACCTCTGCTAGGATTACAACTTCAATCCCGTATACAAGGGCAAATGGCGTCTCTCCAGTGGGGGTCCTGATGGACGTTCGGTAGGCCCACAACACGTTGGGGAGCTCTTCAACACATATCCCCTTATGCTCTTCCAGCCTCTTCTTCAAAATATTCAACAACATTTTGTTAATAGCTTCTACTTGTTCGTTTGCTTGAGGGTGTCTCAGAGATGAGTATTTGGCCTTAATTCTGAGCTCTGCGCAACACTCCCAGTAATGGGAGCAATCGAACTGCCTGTCGTTATCCGATATGAAGCTCTGAGGGATCCCAAACCGACAGATTATGGACTTCCACAGGAACTTTGTGATAGCCCGGGCAGTTATTGTTGCTAGTGCTTCTGCCTCCACCCATTTTGTGAAGTAATCGACCGCCACTACCACGAACTTCACCCACCTTTGCCATCGGGAAATGGGCTAATGAGGTCGAGTCCCCATTGTGCAAATGGCCAGGGGAGACGATGGAGGTCAAATCCTCCGGCAGGCAGTGGAGGATCGGTGCGTGTTCTTGGCACTTAGAGCATTTCTTCATGAAATCCTTCACATCCTAGAGAGAATTGGGCCAGTAGTACCCCGCCCGTGTTACTCGTGCGGCTAGCGCTTTTCCGCCAGAGTGGTTTCTGCATATTCCCTCATGTACCTCGGCCAGCACGTACTGAGCTTCCTCAGGAGAGATGTATCTTATGAGGGGTTCAGAAAAATCTCTCTTGTACAGGACTCCTACTAACGCGAAATGCACCACCTTGTTTTTTACTTTCCTAGCCTCATCCCGATCACTCGGGACTTGACCTCCTTCAAGGAACTTTATGATGTCTCCCACCCACTCTGGTGTCTGCGACAGTTAGACTGTTGACACGCTGACTCCAATGGCCGGTGTGTCTACAGTTCGGACTATGGTGTTATTCGAGAGTGGTGCTTCTTCCTGGCCCGAGGCGGCCTTTGCTAGGTGGTCTGCTTTGTGGTTATCTCCCCTCAGGATCTGCTGGATGTGGAAATACCTAAAAAGATCGCGCTCCTCCCTTACTTGCTGGAGGTACTTCTTCAGTTTTTTGCCTTTGGTGGCGAACTGTCCTGTGACTTGACCAACCACTACCTGCGAGCCAGCTCTTACTTCGACCTTGGTTGCTCCTAGTGACTTAACTACTGTCATCCCTGCCAGTAGCGCCTCGTACTCAGCCTCATTATTGGTGGTTTTGAAACCAAGTTTGATCGCATAGTTGAGCTCTTCTCCGACTTCCGTGACTATGTGCACCTCTACACCCCCCAGCCTGGTAGGACAAGCCGTTGACGTAGACCAGTCAGGGTTTGCTTTGGGGTGTCACAGTTATCTCTTCTGGGAAATCAGAGAATTCGGAAACAAAATCGGCTAATACTTATCCTTTGATCGCCATCCGGGGAAGGTACTCGATGTCGAACTCACTCAACTCGATTGCCCAGTTTGTTATGTGGCTTGACTCATCGGGCTTTTGCAGTATCTTCTTGAGGGGTACGTCGGTGAGCACCTTCATCGGATGGGCCTGGAAGTAGGGTCTCAGCCGCCTTGTAGCTATGACCAGTGTGAAGGCCAGGATTTCCGTGCGGGGATACCTGGCCTTGGCTCCTCGAAACGTACGGCTCATGTAGTAAACATGCCGTTGTTCTCCCCCTCGATGTGGACCAGTACGGCGGACACGACGTTCAGGGTCACAACCAAATATTCCGTCAGGTCTACCCTCGTTGCTGGGATTTATGGTCTCGGAACGAGGCATCAAGGCCAACCCCGAGAAAGTCAAGGCATTCGTCGATATGCTCTCGCTGCGGACGATCAACGAGGTGCAAATTTCAATGGGTTGAGCTTCATATTGTACTTTCTTAGTACTGAAAAGGCCTCCCGAAGATCGTCGAGGCACTGTTCGGGCCTTTTGCTCTTGACCAAAGGGTCGTCCACGTAGACTTCCTTGTTTCAGTCGATCTGCTCCTTGAACATCCGGTTGACTAACTGCTGATAAGTTTTCCTTGCATTCTTGAGGCCGAACGACATGGCTTTGTAACAGTAGAGACCCCGGTCGGTGATGAAAGCCGTTTTCTCCTCATCCTCCCCACTCATTCTAATCTGGTTGTACCCGGAATACGCGTCCATCAAGCTGAGTAGGGGGTGCAAAGTTTTGAATATCGTTTCGGTTAAGACATTGGAATAAAATATTTCGGTACCGGTACCGTTTCATGATAGTTTACATATAGATAAATTAATTATATATGTATAAATTATATTTCAAAATAACATTAATACAAGTCTTAAAAAGTTAAAATACATATTTATAAAACTCAATAATACTTGTAAGTTCTCAATCCAACTATGAAAAAAAATAATTACTCATCTTCATCAGGAAAAAGGGAGTAGAGATTTTATTTTCAATCCTCTAGAAAAGGAAATTAAAAAAAAAGTTAAGAAAATAGTCTTTAGAAGTGAGAATTAGAGTGAAAATTATGAAAATACATTAAAAATACAAAATTCCGGCTGGTACACTAAAACCAGGCCAGTATACAGAAAATCGGCCAGTATTTGACCCAGTACGAAACACCTATCTCCCCTATATTGGTTACTGTTCGGTACGATAAATACCGACCAGTACGGCCGATACCAGTACGGTATTCAAAACTCTGAGGGGTGTCCTGCCGTTGAATCTACTATCAGGTCTATGCGCGGGAGCAGGAAGTTGTCTTTTGGGCATGCCTTATTCACGTCAGTGAGGTCAACGAACATCCTCCACTTTCCACTCGTCTTTTTCACCAATACTACATTGGATAGCCATTCGAGGTAGTACACTTCCTGGATGAACCTGCGGCCATAAATTGGTCCACCTCCTCGACGATCGCTGCGTACTTCTCCGCACTGAAGCTTCGACCTTTTTGCTTGACTCTCTTCGCCTTGGGGTCCATGCCGAGGCGGTGCTCGATGACAAAATTGTCGATTATGAGTATCTCTTCGTGGCTCCAGGCAAGCATGTCTCGGTTTTCGGTGAGGAGCTGTTTCAAGGATCGGCTCAATTCAGGAGTCATCTTGGTTCCTACCAGGACGATGCGCTCAGGCCTTTGCGGATCCATTGGCACTAAGTCCAGTGGTTTGTTGGGCTTCGCTTGCTGCAGAGCTTCCTCATCTCTGACTTCCCCGTCCAGCTCCGTCAGGGGCGGGGCTGGAGGTAGACCTGCCTCTTCTTGCATTCCTTCGAGTCTATGCATTGTTGCTGCTTGCTCGTTGGCTCTTCCTTCCATTGCGTCAAACTGTTCTTTCTCTTGCCGCGAGGCTTGAGAGTGTGTCGTCGTTGGCATATAAAGGACACGCTATTCATAGGAAAAAAGATTCCACAGACGGCGCCAATGTTGATGTTGTGTTTCGCGGGCCTGGGCCACTCCACGCTAGTAGCGCTTGGGCTCTTCCCTGTAAGGAGGAGAGTGGGGGAGCTTGGGGGCTATGGTACATTCGACGCTCAAGTCAGTTCAAGGTTGAGGAAGAAGAAGAGAATGAAAGCTAGAATGAGATGTCAAACAATATTCAAGAATGTGATTAACCCTTCCCTAGCAGAGAGATGGGTATTTATACCTGGCTAGGGTGGGTCCCAAGGTGATAGCAACCGGTGGACTGCCTTGTACTGTGATTGCATATTCTTGTCGTATCCTACTCCATGCAAAACCTGTCAGTCCTAGCCTGGAACGTTGCTGGCACCCAAGTGGGCGCGCCTTTGCGTGCCGACCCCTGGGCGAATTGAATGTGGCGTGGCCCTAAGCGGCTATGTTAGGGACGAGGTGTCCCTGATGGTTGGCCAGTCCTGGCCATCAGACTGCCCTGTCAGGGTCGGGGGCACCTCTGTCAGTGGCCCTGATCTTGTGTCAGGTTACATTGTTTCCCCCACCCTCTTGTGAGAACACCTGAGCCCACGCTTCTCGTCCTGAACTTCCTCGGCTGGGCCGGCCCATCCCAGGTCCCAAGTGTGGGCCTAGGCTAAGTGTCTGTCTCGACCCGGTCCTTGGGGATTTCTCCCTTCACAAGTACTACCAACAATAACTAGCAGCTATTGGCCAGCCAAGATTTGCTCCGTTGAGGTGGCTCACAGGTGGTTGACCATGATGGCCGCAGATCCAACCTGCCAACTGGTATATATAGAAAACTTTATCATCCCTACACGATATATATATATATATATATATATATATATACACACATCACATGATTTGTTATTTTTATTTTTATTTTTGCCCTTAACAAATATGTGGTGTAGAGGTGATGAGTAAAAAAACTCAGTTAGTTTAGTTCGAATAAAACCAAAAAATAAAAATATATATGTCTGATGTGTGATGTAGGGATGATAAAAATCAAAGCCTATATATATATATATTACTTCAATTATCATGATAATTATCGTTTCCCTCATGAACAACTTATTTATTAAACGAATTGAACCGAATTCAAGTTTGGTCGAGTTGATCATTTCGAATACCTCATCGAGTAGAATTGTTTATTTACAATTCTAATGGATGATATTTTGTAAAATAATAACACTATTACAACTTAATTTTACAAAAAGAAAATAATGTATTTCTGCGTTTTCTTTGAGTTTTTTGATGTAATTTGGGAGGAAAGAATTCAAAAGATAATAATATTTTATTGAAAAAGTACTTTTGAAAAAAAGTTGTCAAATGTGTGTTTAAGTTTCATTTCCCTTTACAAATGTAAACCTTTAATTTATAGCAAAGTTATGATATAATTGTACAAAGAAAAAAAGTTATGTTTTTGTCATGATTTTCCGAATTGTGTGGTTTATATGTTATTGTTGATCAACAAGTAATATTGCTTTTAATTGCAGCTGTCTTTTTCAGGAAGGCGTGATTTATGAGATTAATTCGCTCAACCTTCCAAACAAAAACTTTTAATTGCCGGGTTTTTTTTCATCCTTTTAATTGCCGTTTAATTTGTTTGTCATTATTATGTCTAAGAACTTGCCAGCAATGGTGGAATTTTCTTTGACAGGGTTCTGTCAAGTGAATGGGTCAATTGACGGTCAGCAGGTATTAAAGAAGGGTTTCTTCAATGATTGTGACCGATAAGATTATGATCGTTACATCATATACAATTCAGAATATTCAACAATATATATATATATTTTATTTCATAATCAAAGATTTCATTGAATCAAACAAAACAATTGTCCTTGCACCGTATTATTACTATCAAGCCAAACAGCTTCTGATACAAAAGTAGGACACCCCTCCCACCATAACTCACTATCTTCTACCCCATGCATGTCTTGCTAAACTATGTGCAGTTGAGTTTCACAATCTATTAACAAAAGAAAGTTGGATATCTCTAAAACCACCCATCAACCTTCTAATATCTCTGAGTAAGTATTCAAAATCTGTTAGAAAATGAGTGGTTGCATCCTGTAAAGCATTCACAAGAACCAAGCAGTCAGATTCAAGTATCAAATTCGGTACCCCCATTGTGCACACAATTGCAAACCTCTCAACATAGCCATTGCTTCTATGAATTCTGAAGAGGACACCTCCCTTTCTACTTTACTGCATGCCACAATCACACAACCATTTTCATCTCTAAGGATGACAGAAATCCCCACTTTCTGTTGATCAAAGAAAGTAGCTCCATCAACATCCATCTTCAAAAACCCCATTGGAGGAGGAGCCCAACAAACCACTCTTTTAACAGCTGTACAACCCACATCAAAAGCTTGCACATGCTTAAACTCATAATGCATAGCCAAAGAGTGACAAACAGCGGCTTTAACATCCAAAAGTTTATGCTCAAACAAAAACTCGTCTATACCATAAACCCCAAGCAATGCAAAAAAACTTTGAGAGATCATCTATGGAGCCCTTCTCCTTAACTAACTCAACCACTTCCCAAAATGATAACTCAGGTTGAATGTCATGCAAAAAAGTTAAATATTGCACCCAAACATGAAAAACACCCGAGCAATAAAACAGTACATGTGCAACATCTTCACTTGCTTGATTACACAAAGCACAATTATCATCCATCAACATTTTCTTTCTTCTCAAATTAAAAGCAGTAGGGAGATTTTCAAGACATGCTTTCCATCCAAAAATCTTAATCTTTTTTAGAATTTTTAGATGTCAAAAAAACCTTCAAAAAAGAATTAATAGATCTCTCCCTAGAGCTCTCTCCCCCACCTTGTCCATCTAGATGCAAAAACAGTTTATAGGCACTTTTGACAGAGTAGTGACCCCTCTTTTCTGGAAACCAAAACAAAGTATCTTCCACATTTAAAGACACATTTATTTTAAAAATCTGGGCCACAATTCTTAGATTGAAGAGAGCTCTCAATACCTCCACATTCCACCAACCCAATTCCTCATCCAATAAATCACTAACCGTCAAATTTATATCCATACTTGGAAGATCCCGCACAGCCACATCAAGGATCCAAGGATCATGAAACACCCTCACCCTTCTATCATTACCCACCCTCCAACAACACCCACTCTTGAAATAATCAAAGGTTTTAACAAAACCTTGTCAAACAAACGAAGAGACGTTTGCACCCATTTTAGCTTCCAACAAAGATGTGTGAGGAAAATATTTAGCTTTAAACATTCTAAATAGAAGAGACCCCTCATTATGCATAAGTCTCCAAACCTGTTTAGCAATAAGAGCCAAATTAAAAATCCGAAGATTTTTGAAACCCATATCCCCTCTAAACTTTGAATCACACAACCTTTTCCAGCTAACCCAATGAATATTCTTCTCTTGGCCTTTACATCCCCACAAAAAATTAGCCATTAACATTTCTAATTCATGGCATAAAGATGTAGGGAATAAAAAATAGCTCATGGCATACGTGGGAATGGCCATAGCAACAGCTTTAAGGAGGACTTCCCTACCTCCTTGAGATAACAAATTACCATTCCATAATTGCAGTTTTTGCCACAACCTCTGTTTAATACTAGCAAAAGCTCGCTGTTTTGATCTCCCCACCATAGGCGGCAAGCCCAACTATTTTTCATATTGTTGAGTGTGGCTTCCCCCCCCAAAGATGCATGCTTTCAGATTTTTCAGCTTCACTAACATTTTTAATAAAAACTATAGAAGTCTTTTCCTTGTTTATACACTACCCCGAAGCTTTTTCATACTTATTAAGAAGAGAATGAATCTTTTCAGTAGTACTCTTATCAGCTTTACAAAATATCACACTATCATCCGCAAACAACAAATGGTTTACTCTAGGAGCTCCTCGACATACTCTAATACCTTCCACCCCATCTCGACAATCATTCCTCTTCAATAAACTAACAAGTCCCTCCGTACATAACAGAAAAAGATAAGGAGACAAAGGATCTCCTTACCTTAACCCTCTATTTGGAAAAAAAGTACTTGTAGGGCTGCCATTAACTAGAACTGAAAATGAAACAATCTGTACTCATGTCATAATTAAACTGATAAAACCAGAATCGAAACCTAAAGCACCCATCATATTTTCCAAAAATCCCCAATCCATTCTATCATACGCCTTGCTCATATCCAATTTAAGGGACATAAAACCCTTTTTCCCACTCCTCTTATGTCGTAGATAATGTAATAATTCATAGGAAATCAAAATATTATCACTAATCTGTCTCCCAGGCACAAAAACACATGACTCAGATTCAGAAATCACATCAGGTAAGACTTGTTTTAGCCTATTAGCAATGACTTTTGAAGTAATCTTATAGAGCACATTACAAAGACAAATAAGTCTATTTAAATCAGCCACTCTATCAAAAGCACATTACATATTAATGATATATAAAATGAGAAACAATATCGTAGAATTATCTTACAAGAGAGTTTCGAGAATCCTTAAATAATTAATTAGAAGCAGCCCAGTACCCATGGGGTTTACAAATTAAGGAAAGCACAACCAGAAACACATATTATATTATATATGCGCACATACACACGTAAAAAACCAACATTCTTAGCTAATTAATGAAGATCAAACTGAAGCCTTGATCATGGTTTGGTCAAGTTTCATACTTTTAAGAAATTGCATGACTCGTGGTCATTCTTTCCCTAGCAAGCATGTTACTTGAAAAGCCTATTCTGTGACCGGAATAGGAGCCTGTGAGAGTAGAATGCTGAGCGGAATATATCAAACCAAAGGCCATGTTGTAGGATAACAAACAAACTAATTGGGATAGCAGGCGCCGCTACAATTATACGGATCGGAACACTTGTTTTGTATTTAAAGATCAGAAGACAGGCTGCAGAGAAGGCTATCAACATGCCTACTATTGAGATCAAAAGCGTAGCGAGTCCCAACGCCAACTTATGAGGTAATGATGTCAGGAAATCATTTTCGGTGTAGCGTGACATGAGAATTGTCAAGAAAACTAGTATTGAAGACGAAGAGAAAAACATGGCTACCGTATCTGATACGAGAAATAACGTAAACCAGTTGCTTTCCAGAAATATAGGAATGCCTGTTTCTTGATTGTTTCCACCCGGTACTGTGAAAGCAGCAGGAAAAACCACAGTGGCAATCAGTGCTGCCACGAGCATGCAAGAGTTTGCCGTGTCCTTCATCCACTTTTCACCATTCTTCTGTAGTTCTTCATGGGTCCTCGCAAATATATCCCTAGGTGTTTCTCGTGTTTTGGAAGAGTTCGGCTTGTTCACATATGACTTCGGCACGATCTTTTCTATCTCCTGCAATAACCAATTACTTGTAAATTAAAACATATAGAAAGCTAGGGGAGACCATGCAATGTATACATGTTCGACGAGAAGAAAAGAAGTTGACATGATTTTTAACACCCACACATACGTACTTGAAACCACAACAACTCTCGTTGCATTTGAAGGGCTGCTCCTGAGACGATATTCAGTCGATCTGAAGAAGGCAATTGTCCAACTAAGTGCAACATGTTTTGATTCGCAAGGTTGCTCCCCGCAACACCTAACTCATATATTAAATTAAAAACACGCTCTTGTCGATGTTTAACAGCAACGTGAAATAAACTTCCATATTCCGCGGAAGATCGCCATGCGAGATCGGGATATGAGTGTATAAGTATAATTAGAAATTCAAGGTTCCCTACTTTTGTAGCTTCAACAAGTAGTTTCATCATATGCTCGTCATCAACCTCAGTTGACGAGAAATATGTGTCGTCTCCGAGTTGTTTCCAAAGGCGGTCAACCAATTTATGGGCTGATGCTCGCATCAAAGCTTTGTTGCAGAACCGACCTCTGAAACCTAGTTAGGATTATATAAAGAGAATTAAGATGGTCTGGTTAAACAGAAATATTAATTCTATATGCCAAAAGAATATCATATCATTTAGGATATATATTATATAAATTAGTTCAAAAACTGCTAGCCTAGTTAAGATCTTAAATAGCAAATCGCACTGAAAAAAAAAGAAGAATTAACACTAAAAAGACCTATAAATTTAACATTTATAAGCAGTTAAAGAATTAATTAATATGGCGAGAAATGCTATTCTAAGGCTTGATCTACACCATAGTACACAATTCATATGACATAATTTGATTTATAAGATTTAAATTTTAAAATTTATTTTTCGAAATAAATTATGCAAAGTAGTTTGTGGTGTAGATCGAGACCTAAGAATAGAGTTATTCATGGCCTCCTATCTACTTCCCAATGCCTCGTGCATGGGTATATATAAAACTATGCGTGAAGAACAAATTATGAGATGACTTCCTAGCTAATGGTAGCTATTAAACTAGACCACTCTGTTGTACATACTCCAGGGACACTTTAGTAATTTTCTGATTCTTTGTGTATTACACTGGATCTTTTCTTATGTAACAAACATTATTCCCTCATAGTTGTGTATAAAAAGGGAACCTCTGCACATACATTAATGAGATGAGAATTCACAAATTCCGTGTGTCTAACATGGTACCAGAGCTGCTCGACTAGCAGTCTCTTTGTTGATCCATGGCCACGCCTGATTCCTCCCCCCCTCAACCTCATTCTTCCATTCTCTCTTCCTTTTCTCATGTTGTTACAACCAAACTCACAGCTGATAATTTTCTGATTTGGAAGGTTCAGATCATTGCATACCTTAGAGGACAAGATCTCTATTGCTATGTTGATGGTTCTCTTCCATGTCCTTCTCGATTCCTTGCCTCAGGTTCAGATACACCTCCCAAACCAAATCCTGGTTTTCATTCATGGAACAAGACTGATCAGCTTGTTCTTAGTGTTCTCTTCTCTTCACTGTCAAATTCTGTCATTGGCCATGTATTATCTTCTACCACCTCTAGGCAACTATGGCTCAATCTTACCTCCATGTTTACCTCTCATTCACAAGCCAAAGAGTTTCAGGTCAAGTTTCAGCTCACTAACCTCTCACGAGGAGACCAATCCATCACAGATTACTATGGCAAAGTTAGGTCACTAGCAGATACCTTATCATCCATTGGAAATCCACTCCCTGATAAGGAGTTTGTATCCTATGTTCTTAATGGTCTAGGTCTTGCTTATGAGCCCTTTGTCACCTCAATCACCACTCGGTTTGAACCCATCTCCTCCCATGAACTATATCAAATTCTCCTTATCCATGAAAGCCGAATGACCCACACCTCTAAAAACATCTTTGAACCCTCCATAAATTATACAGTTAGTGGAGGCCGTGACCAACGTGGACGGTCCTTTGTGTGTGGTGGGAGACAAGGCAGAGGGCGTGGTCGATCCTTTGGTCGTGGTGGCCGTTATACACCTGGGTCCTCTGGAACATTTCAGCAAACACCTGCTACCCCTCGCCCTATGTGCCAAGTTTGTAATAAAAATGGCCATATTGCTTTACAATGCCGATTTCGGTTTGACCATTCCTATCAAGCCGAACCACCTCCAAGCTTTTCTTCATCATATAATACACCCAGTCCTCATTTTTCCGCCAACTACACCTCTCCCACCTCCTTTTCTGATTCCTCTTGGTATCCAGACTCTGCCGCCACTCATCACATCACAAATGATTTGAGCAACTTGAGCATCTCATCTGAGTAGTATCAAGGTAATGAGGCAATACGTGTTGGAGATGGTTCGTGCCTCCCTATTCAGCATCTCGGTGAATCCTCTCTTCTTACAAACTCTGCTTCTTTTCATCTACACAATTTACTTCATGTACCTCACATTACTAAAAATCTCATCTCTGTTCTTCAGTTTTGCACTGACAATAATTGTTTCTTTGAATTCCACTCTTCCCATTTCTGTATCAAGGACAATCGGACCAAGAAAACCCTCCTCACAGGGCCAACGCGTAACGGGTTGTACGTGTTTCCCTCCTCAGCGTCTTCGTCTTCCCAGCTTTCCACTCATACTGGTGAATGCATTCCTCTTCCTCAGTGGCACCAACGATTGGGCCATCCATCTCTCGCCACTGTCTCTCGAATATTGCACACCAGCTGTCTGAAATTTTCTCCAAGTGAAGCTCCTTTCATCTGCTCCGAATGCCGTATGGCCAAGAGTCACCAGTTATCGTTTCCTTCTAGTCGGGCTGTGTACACCAGGCCCTTAGAGTTAGTGAGTGCTGATGTTTGGGGCCCAAGTCCTGTACTATCTAGACTAGGCTTCAAATATTATGTATCCTTCGTTGACCATTTTACCCGATACTCTTGGTTTTTTCCTTTAAAATTGAAATCTGATGTGCTATCAATTTTTTCTCAATTTCTTCCTTTAGTTGAACGTCTATTTAATATCAAATTAATTACACTTCAAATGGATGGAGGAGGTGAATTTACTTCCCTCACTCCACTATGCCGAAAATTTGGTATTACTCATAGATTTTCTTGTCCACATACACACCAACAAAACGGTATTGTTGAGCGCAAACATCGACATATCGTTGAAACTGGCCTTGCTCTTCTCGCTCACTCATCTCTTCCTACAAAATTTTGGCCTGAAGCCTTTGAAACGGCTGTGTATCTCATTAATCTTCTTCCTACAAGGTCTCTCAAAAATAAGTCACCTCATTTTTTAGTCCATCATCGTGAGCCCGATTACAAATTTCTTAAGGTTTTTTGTTGTGAATGTTGGCCTAATTTGAGGCCTTACAACAAACATAAACTTCTCCCTCGATCCATTTCTTGTCTTTTTTTGGGTTATAGTCCAGTTCACAAGGGGTATAAATGCCTTGATTTAAAATCCAGCAGGCTTTATATATCTAGGGATGTTATTTTTAATGAGGCTTCCTTCCCCTTTCGTGGCCCACAGTCCCATTCTGAACCCAATTCCTCCTCCCAGCCCACTGTCTTTCTTCCCTTATTTACTTCTTCTATTCTCGGGCCAGGCCCAAGCCCGTCTGCCACTCTTTCTTTCTCGAGCCCGTCTACCCCATCTCCTCTACCAAGTCCACCTGCTCCAACTCAGTTACCCGACCCACCTCCAATTCATCCTAACCCTAATTCTTTTTCTCCTGCCTATCAATCTTCTCGAGAGTTCCCATCCCTTCCGCCGCACTCTTCCACTTCCTCTCACCCACCCATTCTACAACCTCCCAGATCCCCTGTTATTACCCGAAGTCACACGAACTCCTCGCGACCTCGCATCTCCACCGATGGCACGATACCATATCCTACACGGCATTGTTTTCTCATTACAGGTCCTGCTCCAGATGAACCTACAAGCTACTCGGTCGCATCAAAGTTCCCTGAGTGGCGCGCGGCTATGGCTACTGAGAATGATGCTCTCCTTCGAAATAATACATGGAGCTTGGTACCTTCAACTCCCTCTCTTAATATTGTTGGTTGCCGTTGGGTGTATCGCACTAAATTTCATTGGATGGTACTTTTGAGCGAAGAAAAGCTCGGTTGGTAGCCAAGGGCTACCACCAACAACCTGGTTTGGACTATAATGAAACATTTAGTCCGGTTGTAAAACCATCCACCATTCGATTAGTGCTTTCAATTGCTGTCATCCGTGGTTGGCCCCTGCGCCAACTTGATATTCAGAATGCTTTCTTACATGGAGAGCTGTCTGAAAATGTCTATATGCAGCAACCGCAAGGTTTTATTGACCCCAAA
This sequence comes from Juglans cinerea, assembly GCA_961763995.1. Lineage (NCBI taxonomy): Eukaryota > Viridiplantae > Streptophyta > Magnoliopsida > Fagales > Juglandaceae > Juglans > Juglans cinerea. Next base: position 3,046,810 of record CAUIVZ010000016.1, on the reverse strand, counting down.
TTTCCTTATCATGTGTGCAAATTGCACAAGGCTATTTATGGCCTTAAACAGGCACCGAGGGCCTGGTTTGCTAAATTAACATCTTGGCTAAATGATTATGGTTTTGTTGCCTCTCAATCTGAACCCTCTCTGTTTATTTTACATCGTGGTGATCTTCACAGATTTCTTCTGATTTATGTGGACGACATGGTTATCACCTCATCACACCCACATGCCATTGATGTAATTATTCGTGATCTAAGCATGACTTTTCCTGTTAAGGACCTTGGTTCCTTATCTTACTTTTTGGGACTTGAAGTTGATTATTGTGACTCTGGCATTATATTGTCCCAACGCAAGTACATCAAAGACTTACTTGCCCGTAGTAATATGCTTCAAGCCAAGTCCATTTCCTCTCCGATGGCAGCCTCTCTCAAGCTCTCTCAGCTTGATGCACTTGCCTTTGATGGTTGTACACTATTCAGGAGCATTGTTGGAGGCCTCCAATACTTGTCCTACACCAGACCTGACATATCCTTTGCTGTAAACAGAGTATGTCAGTTCATGCACTCCCCAAAACTCACACATTGGTCTGCTGTTAAGAGGATACTTAGGTATCTTAAGGGTACTATTAATCATGGATTATTTTTCAAGTACTCCTCTTCTCTCACCCTTCAAGCATACTGTGATGCTGACTGGGGTGGCTGTCCAGATGATAGACGTTCTACTAGTGGATTTTGTCTATATCTTGGTAGTCACCTCATCTCATGGAGCTCCAAAAAGCAGAAAACTGTTGCAAGATCCAGCACTGAAGCTGAATACAAGGCCCTCTCTCACACGGCAGCTGAACTTATCTGGCTTCAAACCATGCTTCGGGAGCTGGGTACCACTCTTTCCAAGCCTCCAATTTTATGGTGCGACAACATTGGTGCCACTTATCTCTCTGCCAATCCAGTCTTTCACTCTCGCACTAAACATATGGATATTGATTACCACTTCGTGCGGGACAGAGTTGCTGCCAAGACATTGAAAGTAGCTTTCTGTAGCTCAAATGATCAAATTGCTGACATTTTTACAAAACCTTTAGTTTCTGAAAATTTTTTTATTTTTCGTTCGAGTCTCAATGTTGGTGAAACCCCCATGGACTCGCGGGGGCGTATTAAACTAGACCACTCTGTTGTACATACTCCAGGGACACTTTAGTAATTTTCTGATTCTTTGTGTATTACACTGGATCTTTTCTTATGTAACAAACATTATTCCCTCATAGTTGTGTATAAAAAGGGAACCTCTGCACATACATTAATGAGATGAGAATTCACAAATTCCGTGTGTCTAACAGTAGCAACATGCAGTACTCTACCACAACGTATATAGAAGGCACGCATGACACCTCTCTAAGGCCGGACACGTACACTTGGTAAATTTATATACTTGATTAATCAGGAAATTCCTCCAGTCCAGCTATATATAAATATACACATGCATACTTACGTATATACATACATAAATCTATTTAGGTTAATAGTTTGGGTTGGAAATAAACTTACTGGAGTTTAACCATCTTTCCCATACTGATGGCTGACTTTTGCTGCCAATTTCTGAAGGTTTTCCGGCCAACATTTCCAATGGTTCCCAAAGAAGATCCTTATTTCCATGAGGTGCTAACTTTAGATCAGTATCCAGAATTTTGTGTGCCGTATCTGTTTATAAAAACCAAGACGTACATCTGTCATTGTTATTTAGTCTATTTTAAGTAACTACCATTTAATAATTGGTTAATATATGAATTAAGTTATTTATAAAAACGTATCATACTACAAGAACAATAGCATTAATTGTTCATAATTAATTGTCTCAAACTGATGATCACAAGTGTAGGACATACCATACAAGTCGGTGGAAATAGTAGCCTTAAGGAGCTCAATGCGATCCTTAGAAGTCAAGTCTTCAATACGAGTCACAGAGTATAAATACGACACCATGTCTCTATTTCCAGTCTTTATTGCCACGTAAAGTGGTAAAGAATGGATGCGATCCTTGGAGATCATTGGCAGATTGTTGTTCTTTTTCACCATCACCTCTGCAATTGTTACGATTTCAGATCTAGCGGCATAAAAAAGGGCTGTGTCGTTTCCTTTGTTTTTCAATTCTAATTGTTCCGGTGTCATCCGTTTCACGAGTTCTTTTACAAAATGGGTGCGTTTTGCAGATGCAGCATTGTGAAGAGCTGTCCCTTTCCATTTTGTTATGGGGGCTCCAAGGCAGTCTGGGTTTTTTTGTATAAAAGCTTCTGCAGCTTTCCAGTCATCTTGTAGGGCAGCTCGAAGGAGAGGAGCATAAAAGGCTCGAGATCGAGATAATGAGCTATCACCCTCTTCCATTATTTTCCTTGTTCTTTTCTATGATTGAAAATTAAAAGAATTAATACGATATTATATGAATGTATGCATCATGAGACGCTTAATTAATAGGTGAATAGATAGACAATATATGGCCTGGTGATCATCACGATTGCATTAAAAAAAATATAAAAATAAAAAAACTCTGAAACATAAATTAATTTTCTATATATTTCGAAATGAGTAATGTTATACATCACACTCTCATCCTATTTTGATCATACTGAGTAGTATGTGCATGGCACATTCATTTTCATTAAATGATAAATAAGCATATATATAATAAATGATCATTTAATAATGATAAATATGTCAAATCTTATTTAGTAAAATAAAATTAGAATGATAGTATGGTGTATAGAATTTTCCATTTTGAAATACATTCATGCATTTACGTGACGATATTACTGATCATGATTTTTGAGCCAATATAATTTGCAGGACAATCAAAACTGCTAACCTGGCCTCTGCAGTTAGAAATTGATGAGCTAGCTAGCTTCAAGAGACTGCGTGTAGAACGTACTCCAAGGAAAAGAGGATTTTGATACTTACGACCAGCTTCCACGAGAGTTTCGCTATCAAGTGGATTAGATTTATAGATCCACCTCCACAATTCTACAATGTTCACTATAAAAAAATTACTTATTTGTGGCTATTTAATTCTAGCGAAATGATTATTTACAATTAAAATAAGTTTGTTTTAGTCATAAATAGCCTTTTCGCTACAATTAAATAGCCACAAAAACTCATTTTTCTTGTAGTGGTTAAACAAGTAAGGAATATATTGCAATTTACAATATTGCCCAAATTAAAAGATCAAATTAAAAGATGGAAGAAAACACGTAATTATTAGTTTCAATATGGATATGAAAAGTGTTATATCTGTAAAGAGATAAATATAAAAGTAAACATACAAATTGATGTGAATTTACATGATATGTTAGATCTTTTTTTTAATAAAAGTAATTTTATAATTTAACACCACATAAAATTACGTCAATTTATAAATTTACTTTTATAAAATCTCTTTATAGCTAAAATATTTTTGTATAGACGTACTTACTGATTAAAAAAAGCCACGTCAGAGACTGCATGCGAGACCTCGAAGGAAATTTATGTTTTTGCGGGGGGGGGGGGCGGTACCTTGCACGAGAGTTTTGGCATAAAGTGGATTAGATTTATAAATTAACATCCACCTTTATACAATATTAATTAATCAAGTAAGGAATATATTACAATTGACAATATTGACTAAAGAGAAATGATGCTTGCAGTCGTGAGTATGTAAGCGCCGTGCAGTCGCTTTGAAAAAAGTAAATAAATATGAGACCCATATGAAAAGAAATTAATTTTTTAATAGTGGACCCTACTCTTTTTCAAAGCGACTGTATGACGTTTACACATTCTACGACTGTATGTAACATTATTCTTGACTAAATTAAAAAATTGACTAGATTTAAAATACATTATTATTTCTTCTATTGCCAACATGAAAAGTGTTACAGTCACAAAGAGATTTTACAATAAAAATAGTTTTACAATCTAATATACCACATCAAACCATATCAAATTATTTTTGTAGAATTTCTTTGCAACCAAATGATCATTTTTTTTTTTTGGAATAACTTCTTGTCAACTCCAAGTCCAACGCGTGGTAAGCATTGACGATGGAACTCTCATACTATGACTCAATTGGATACTAAAGTGTATTTGTCTCCCAAGTTACTAAAGACACACCCACTGACCGTTTGAATTCAAATTCGAATATTCAATATTAACCTACAACCTTAGTACAAGCCAGGCTGTGACTTTCGAAAATGTAACCGACCACTTTATCCCACGTGCCGTCACCTCGTTCGTCTGTGATGGCTCCGCAAGACTTGTATGTAATATGTGGGCCCCGGTCCAAAACATTTACACTTTCCAAGTATTTTGGAAAATACTTCAAGACTACTTTCAATGGGATCCAAAAAATTCATAACTATTCATTCCAACACTTCTCAACAACTACCCAAACCCTTAATCAAATCTCCTCCTCATCTCTCTCTCTCTCTCTCTCTCTCTAAGAGCATTGACTATAACTTAACCAAATACATTTTCATCTTTAAATTTAACTAATATTATCTATATTTAGCTCGTATTGAATTAGTTAAATTGATTTTATCTAAAATATGAGTTACAATAATTCTATAATTCTTTTCAAATATGAAATGTACTGTAGTAAATCTAAATATATTTTTTTTATTATATTATAAGATTATCATCCACATTCTTTTCATTCTTTTGAAATATGTACTGTAGCAATTCTATCATCCACATTCTTTTCATGTGATTTTCTCATATGTTGTTTTGTTATATTTTGAGATTATTATATTATAGATATGTAACTTTTATGGATTGTATATATGAGATTTTTATTTACATATGACATAATGCACACATATGTACATATGAGATTATTATATTATAGATTTGTTAGATTGTGAAAATGAAAATAAATATGATTGTTGCAGGTTATTGAAGATTATAAAAATAAAATAAAAAAGTAATTAAGAAATACAAATTATAAAAAATAATAATATTTTATTATTATAGATAATGCGATAGCTAATCCAATATAAATTTTAAGTGTTAAGTGATTAGCTAAAAGTTAAAAAGTTACATATTCAAGTTTTGAAGATTGGAATGACCAAACAAATACCAATGCTCTAAAGCTGTTGGGTCGTTTAGCTTTAGCGTTTTATTTTTTCTTGTTCTTGAGCTTTCTTGAACTCGAGCTGTGAATTGGGTTTGATTCGAAATGTTGAACCAAAATTGTCGTTCTTCGTTTTCTTCATCAAATAGATAGAATGCAGAGTTAAAGTTTGAATTTAGAACTTCTGTTCTGATACTACATAAAATAATTATTGATTCTAAAATTTTAAATTGATAAAAATATATATGTTGATTTTATTATTTATATTATACTCTTAAAAAGTGTGTGAATTGGGTTGGATTTAACTTACCAATTAAGAACATGGAAAATTATTGACCATGCGCGTAGACGCGCACCTGACCTGCGACCTATGCATTGCAGACTTCCACTTTCCCCGTCCAAACTTGTGCAAACCCTAAAACTCGGACAAAAATATCTCTTCTAGTTTCAGTTTCATTAATAATTATTTCGGTTTTTGGAAATGAGATATGGAAGTAGAGTTAAATAAGAGAAGTTAATTCCTTTTCTTGGAGTATTAATGCTGTCTTAATCTCTTTATTCTTAATAATATTATTATCATCTCAAATTAATACTTGCCGATGTGAGATAAAATATACGTCATCACTCAATGGATAATATATGTCATCATGACTTAATGGATAATTATTTAAAATGCGTTAAATCAACAAGCTGTATGATTAGAGATAACAAAATATAGAATAATGAAGAGTATTTATCTTTTCCTGAAAATGGAGTTAAAATGCGTTAAATCAACAAGCATGTGACCAATTACACTGAAGAATTATAAATCTCTCATTGAGTATAATTTATATGCTTAATTTGTTATGCTCCATCATCACTTGTAGCTGCTTCGGCGACTTTCTTGGCCAAATATATGCTTTTCCCTTCTGATCAGAGACCATGGGTACGTGTGCATGCATGTGATGATAGATCATGTGGTCTATTTCTTGTTGTTTAAGGTTATTATTGTTTCTTAAGATGGCTTCGTTTTCAATTTGTTGCGGAATCGAATCCCACCTTGCAGCATTACATGCATGCACACTTTATCACCCTTCTTATATATATGAGATCGAAACTGTGTGAAAGATCTCCGCCGCCTGTGCTGTGATAGCCTGCATAATTCTAGTTTACCTGCATGCTGTCAGGGAGAAATACAGTACTCAACATGATATATAAGGTAAGAAAATCTCTCTCGCTCTAGATCTCTTGCAGACAAACCTTCACAAGCTTGTTTTTTTGTTCACCTATGGATGTGTTAAAAATGATGCTAATGTTTTCCTGAAATTTGTATACATGTCGGTTAATTGGTCGGCACTGAGGTGTATTTTCTTGCTCAGTAGTCAGTACAAAGGTGTGGCCAAGAAGTATTGCCCTCCTATTTACCTACAGAATTTTTCCACATTTAGGAGTTCTCCATTATACACATTTGAAATACTCTCAACTAATGCTCAGTTGGATGAAGACTTCAGCTGCGTTTGGATATTGAGATGAATTTAAATGAGTTGAGTTGAATTGTGAATAATAATATTTTATAAGTCTTATTGAAATGACTTTAACTTGAGATGAGTTTAAGTTTGTAGGTTAAAATGTATGAAGTTGAAATGAGTTTAATTTTTTTTATAAGAAATTAAAAAAGTAATAGGTTCCATCAATAATTAGTTTGAGATAAGTTGAAATGAGTTGAGTTTGGTCTAACAATCAAACACAACCTTCAGGTCATTGATTTTGGTTTCAAGCAATGGAATTCTTTTCTTGCCTTTTCCTTTCTTTTAACCCCACATTGCCTAATGCTTTATTTTCCTTGATTCGTAGTTAATTTTGGAGTTTTAAAAAATTAATAGCAAATGATGAAAACCAATAAAAGTAGCATGGAATGGTAGGGACATCGAACACAAAGCACCACATTCAGAACATAAAGAATGATATTTAAAGATTTCATCACTCAAAAGCGTAATTAAAAACATACCAAATTTGGAGGAGGGGACCTACACCTTAAAAATGGATGGTGGAAGCTTTAAAAAAAAAAGAGCATGTCCATTTTAGGGACTTCAGTATAAAGCTTAGATGTTCATGGAGGCTTCGCCCAAACGGCACATCATGTCGGACTAGCTCCCCTTACGATTCTTACGAATATTGTCGGATTTAAAGTACGGTTGATCCTTCGCCATCATGCATGCATTTTGCACTTTTTTTCATTCAGCGACTTTTAAAGTACGGTTGATCCTTCGTTACTTAATTCGCTTATTATATATTTGAGCAATGATTCACAACTTCCTCAATCTCTACACATCACATTTTTTTTAAATTTTATAAATTTTTAATATTTGTTTTTGAGTTTATTCTTTTTAAATTAATTCAATTCTTCTATTCATTATTCATATATTAAATATTTGATAAAAGGAAAAAATAATAAAAATTAAAAAAAAATAATGTGTGGAAGTTATGTAAATAGTAAGAGATTGTCGAATTTATGTCGCCATCGCGAAGAAATCACGTTGAAAATAAAGTGCAGATTCTACAGTACTTCGTTTTCACGTTTTCTGTGATCATTCTAGAGGGATCGGAATGTCTGATCTTTCAAGTAATCCCAGTACCTGATGTCTTGAGTAGGCAGTACGTACATTAACTTATATGCTTGAGTGGGCACATCCAATGTATATATAAGTTCCTAGCTAGCTACTTATAAATTATAAATACCTAATTTTCTATTCCACACAAGCAGTATCGATCTAACCACCACTTCTTGCACTCTGACCTTTCAGATCAACAAACATGGTTGACAACAGTACAACCAACAATAACGGGCAGCAGCTACCCGGCCAAGATTTGCCCCGGCGAGGTGGCTCACAGGTGGTCGACCATGATGGCCACGGCTCCATGCTGCCAACTGGTATATATATAGAAGAATAATGATATGATTACTATCCAAATATTATCCATCTACTACTTTTTTTTGTAATTTTTTATTTTACTTAATAATTAAGAAAGTGAGTATTAGTAAAGTTATATATTTTTTTAATTTTTTTTCTTAGTGATTAAGAATGTTAAAAAAATACTTAAAAGAAAATGATAAAAAAAAAAATTGAAATGTGCTTGGATAGTAGATGAGTAGTAATTGAGTAGTAACACTATCACTACCCTATATAGAAAACTTTATCATACCTAAGCCATAGATGATTTTTTATTTTTTCCTTTAATAATTATGCAGTGTAGAGATAATGAGCAGAAAAACTTAATTAGTTTAGTAGGCAAAAAAAATAAAAAAATAAAAAATATATGTGTAGTATATAATATAAAGATGATAATAAGTAACAAAACCTACACATATATATATATATATATATATATATATTTATATAAATATTACTTTAATTAACATGATAATTATCGTTTCTGTCAGGGACAAATCTAGAGGATCCCCTCCCCTCGAAATTCTGATTTTTTTTTATTAATTTAATCTAAAATTATGTAAGAATAAAAAAAAAAGAATATTATATGTAAATTTTTCTAGGATGCTTCTACTATGCTGTCCACACATGATACCGTTTTGATTATTATTTTTTTAAAAAGAATACGTTAATAGTCGCTTTATTAATTATTAAATAAAAAATATATAAAGAATATATAAACAGTCAAAATGATGACAAAACTAAAGGAAAATACTATCATTTTCCATTTTTTTAATCTCAAATATATTTTATGCTCTATAAATCATATATATGCTCATCGATTGATCATAGTATGACTTTTCATGGGTAATTTATTTTAGCTTTTGTTTTGAAAACTTAAGTTGAACAATATGGACAAGCCAAAAACGCTAAACCATAAACGTTGTAATTAAGACTACATTTTGAAATAAAAATAAATTGAACTTATGTTTTTGACTTTTAATATTGTTGAGATAAGGTTTCGTGATAAAATAAGTGACGTTTTTCTTATAAATTATTTGTTAGCCTATATTGAGAATGAATTATGTGATAATTAATAATCTTTATTTATTGAAAAAACATAATTGACATGTTAGATGCTTTTATTTTTTATTTTTTATTCAAACTTGAAACTTCTTATATATTCATGCACGCTTTTAAGTGATTATCTTTTAATTTTGTCCTGTATAAGTTTTTATATATACTACGTACGGCCCCTTACATAAATCCTGCCTTTGTCCCGGTTTCTGTCATGCATGGCTGGATAGCTAGTTGATTTATTTGGTACGTAATCATTAAAATGATGTATTTTCTTTTCTAAATATACATGAAAAGCTTAACTGATTTGGTGTTTGGTGTTCAAATTTAATTTAAACCAGAGGCGTGGCCTGTTTTGACTGCAACTGGTTACATACTAGTAGCTGTGGCTGGGCCTGGGGTCTTGTCCATGGCTTGGAACATGGCTCAGCTTGGATGGATTGCTGGTCCTGCTGCGATAATTTTGTTATCCTTCCTTACTTGGATTGCCTCCATAATCCTCTGCGACTTCTATTTTTCACCTCATGACCCTGACAAGAGAAACCCATCTTACATGCACGTCATTCGATCCTATCTTGGTACGTAAATCCTACGAAATTTTTGTTTTTAATCAGTGATCAAATTGATCACAAAGTGATCGAGTACTGTTGTTGATGAAGATGATCAAGGAATTAACTAATTTATTTTTTGTGGGTGAACTTATATTATTCTAAAAGTAATTAATTTTTTTTTATACATATTCCATAATCCTTGCATTTGCATATCGTATTAATATATATATTATATTATATAATACAAAAACTACTATTAAAAATATAATTTCTAGATACAAATTATAAATTTATTCATACAAAACATGAAACTTAATAAAATCCAAAGAGTTTTTAACAAACAAGTAATGAGAAACCCATGCAAAGAATAATCTTAGATTTAACCCTAAATTTATTTGGCTGTTTTTCAAGGTGCCGGCCGTACTGCAAATGTCAAGATATGCTGGGTAATTCAGTACTTGAATCTTTTTGTGATTGCCAGTTTGTACACGGACTCAGCATCCCAAATGATGGCGTACGTTTGTTTGATAGATCTGATCTTGATTAATATACATTTGCCCTTAACAGTTGGAGTTTAACTTGATTAGTATAGGGCTGATGCATGCATGCATGGGCTGTTTACTTGGATTTTGATATGATTTGACTTACGTACGTACAGGGATATCGAATGGGTCTCTAAATGCTCCAACAGCAACAACGTTAATGTTGATGACAGCACTAAGATACCATGTTGGGTTTATCAGAAACCGTATTACATTGTATTTGGTGTCACTCAAATACTTCTCTCCCAAATTTCCGATTTTCGTCGCTTACGTTGGCTCACCCTTCTCTGTTTCGGGGCGTTCCTAATTTTTTCATCAATTGGTGTTGGCCTTTCTTTTACCAAAATAGCAAGTCAGTATATATAACTTTTCTTTGTTTATTTCATTTATCTTAATTAGTACTGTTAAATATATATAATTAGTACTGTTAAATATATATAGCTAATCATTACTCTTTTAAAATGACAAATTTCATTAGCTATATATGTTAATATTAATCATTTTTAGAGACTTTTGCGGGTTTTATATATATTTCACCTTGCATAAATATTACAGGTAATAAGTGGAGCATCAAAGGAAGTCTGGAGCCTCAAGGTAATATTAATATGACTCGAGCCAAAATGACGTGGCTGATCTTTAAAGCGCTTGGGCATATAGCTGACGGATTCGATTTCTCTAGCGTCCTTCTTGAAATTGAGGTATATATATTTTCATCTAAAATGTTAATTCGACTTACAATATGAGATAACCAAATTGTAAAACAGGACACAATTGGCGGTGGATTACCAGCACAAGAGGCCCAGAAAATCATGAGGAAGGCCATTCATTATGGCCTTCCAGCCGCAACCTGTGTGTACCTGTTTTTTGGCAGCCTGGGTTACGCTGCTTTGGGAGAGGATTCCCCTGAATACATATTCCTTTATGGCTTCTATAAACCTCATTGGCTTCTAAACATAGCAACTGCTGCAATGGTACTCCACTATGCAGGTGCATACCAACTTTTTATCCAACCCATTTTCGCAATGTTTGAGAAAGCTGTTGTGAAAAGATTTAGTCCGGATAATGAATTCGTCAAGAGGAAAATTAAAATCTGGACCTACGAATTCAAGCTCTTCCAGTTGGTTTTGAGGACATTTTTCGTGATCGTGACCACTTTGTTATCAATGTTTCTAGCGATTTACTTGGACATTCTTGAACTCATTAAGATTCTAGTATTTTGGCCCATCGTATTTTACTTCCCAGTGAAGATTTATATAATGGAAAAGAAAATACCAATGTGGAGCGCAAGAGGTCTGGGGCTTCAGATGATGAGTTTCGGGATCCTCATCGTTACCATAGCCGTAGCTGCTGCCAATATTGTCGATGTTTTTCTCCAGGATTCTTATAATCCAATCATGTCCAATCTCTATTATTAGATTCTGTTCAATTTCTGGCCAGAGTAATTTCATTGTACTAGAAAGGGACATCTAGAAAATGTTGATTTGCTGACTTACTTTGTAATGATCATATCGAGTGTTGCAGCCAACCTGGCCTGGAATAATATAATGTCAGTATATATGTAGCTAGGTATATACGTACCGTAAGATAATTGAATATCATGGGAAAATCCTCTCCTACAATGTGTAGGAAAGACATGCTAAATTTATTTATATTGTGTAGACTAGAGATAAGATTACAGAGGATATATTAGAATTCGAAAGTCAAAAGACTATCTATCCAAGTATTTACAAATTTTAAAACTCATGTTATCTGTTGGATGTTTAATAACAGGTGAACATTTTGATCTGTTATCATAGTAATTGCTATTTTCTGGGGCTGAATCACATTTATTAGATTTGAATTCTTGTTGAGAGTCATCTGCTTCTGCACACCCCAACAAGTGAAACGGCGTGTCTTGGACGTTGAGCTTGTAAGTGAACAACTGGGTTGTTGTTGAAGTGAACCCTAAGTCTTCCTAAGTCTTTGTGTCTTCATGTCTGATGCATAGCGTGAAGGCTTTGGGAGCCATGGGCCGTGTAGTTGGAAGATTAAAGAAAGTACCTGGGTCGTGGTCCATGAGGCCATAGGCCTTATTAGACATTTAGTTAATTTTCAAGTGGCCTTGGGCACAGTTACATTAAGGACATTATAGTAATTTCATTTTACTAGTATATGAGTCTGTTCTGGGGAGTAGAGAGGGTATTCTGGAATATTCTATTGTTCATGCTGTTTGGGGGAGCTTCCCCTCGAAGAGAGCATTATCCCTATCATTTTACAGATTTGATTCAATACAAGTTACTATCCATTATACAAATATACTTCTCAATCTTCTATACTGTTACAAGTGGTATCAAGAGCCCCTTTCCTGCTTTTGAAATCATGGCTGAAGGCACAAGTCTCAAAGATCTCAATGAAGGCTTTCAATCCTTCAAGCGTTCGACAGAAGTTCACATCCAACAGACCGATTCCCAGTTTACTATGATTAGCGTGGAGATGCAGGCAATGAGGCGGCAAATGGAAGCTATGATGCAGCAATTTTCTACAATGGCGTCAGATCTGCATAAAGTTAACACAAAATTATCAGCTGGACCAAGCAACAATGGAGATAGTTCCATAAATCAATAGCTGGTAAATCACCCAAGAGATGTTCAACCTCGAGCTGTAAGGTTAGCTTTTCCTGTTTTCAATGGGGTTGATCCCTATGGCTGGCTCTACAAGGTGAATCAGTTTTTTACCTTCCACAATACACTTCCACAACACTGTTTACGGTTAGTGTCCTTTCATGTGGAGGGTAAGGCACTAGTTTGGTTTCAAGATTTAGATGAATCAGGTTTGTTGACTGGTTGGGAGGAGTTTGTGACAACTTTATTGCTTAGATTTGGGCATTCTAGTTATGATGACCCTATGGAACAGTTAACTAGGCTAAGGCAAGTGGGTACGGTGGAGGAATATAAGGCTAATTTCGAAGCATTGTCTAATCGGCTACGGCGATTATCAGAGTCTTATAAGCTAAGCTGCTTTCTCAGTGGCTTAAAGGATGAAATCAGATTAACTGTTAGGATGTTTAATCCAGACAGTTTAATGGAAGCTTATGGGCTGGCCAGAATTCAGGAGGAGAAAGATTCTCTCCATAAGAAATTAACCCCACGACACCAACAACCCCATTACAATGACCCACCATCCCTTAAACTGTTACCCAATCCATACCAACCAAGACCGAGCCAAACACACACCAACCATCATACTACTGCCCCAAACACTTACCAAGGTAATGCTGTAGTTCCAGTCCACAAAATCAGCCAAAGCCAAATGAAAATAAGGAGAGAAAAAAGCTTATGTTACCATTGTGAGGCCAAGTGGCATCCTAGCCATCGTTGCCAAACACCACGGCTCTATCTGATTGAGGAGGTGGAGGAAGACATCGATGAACAAGCGAAGGTTGCTGCACCAGTAGGGGACCCACAGGAGTTGTTGGACAGCTTGAATCCTGAAAAGTCACCAGAGATATCATTACATGCAATTATTAGATCCTTGAATCCAAAAATAATGCGAGTAAAGGGAAAGTTGGGAAGTCAATGGGTTACCATTCTCGTGGACTCTGGAAGCACCCACAATTTCCTTGACCCAGCAGTTTTGGGCCGCATTACACTCCCTGTTTATGATGAAAATGTGAGAGTTAAGGTTGCTAATGGTGACTTGTTAGACAGTGAAGGGAAAGTAAAGGCGGTGAATGTGGCCATTCAAGGGCAGATGTTTCAGCTGGATATGTATGTATTACCATTGGCGGGGTGTGACATGGTACTTGGTATACAATGGCTACAAGGATTGGGCTCCATTTTATGGAACTTTCAGGAGCTCACTATGCAGTTTACTTTCCAAAATCATGTTGTACAATTAAAAGGGCTCACTATGAATACATGGATAAAGGAAGGACCAGTTCAAAAACACAATAAAATGAAAAACAAAGGGGTGTTGCTACACTTATTAGACCCACAAATCAGCCAGCCTACCATATCACCAAACATTCAGCAAATACTTCATCAATACCCATAAATTTTTTCCACACCAAAAGGCTTACCCCTACCCGTTCCCATGACCATAACATTACCCTCCAACCCGAAACCCAACCAGTTTCTGTGCGTCCCTATCGTTATCCACATTTTCAAAAAGACGAGATTGAAAATATTGTTAAGGAGTTGCTGGACTCAAGGGTTATTCGCCCAAGCCAAAGCCCTTACTCCTCACCCGTTCTTTTGGTGAGAAAGGCCGATGGAACTTGGCGACTTTGTGTGGATTACAGGGCCTTAAACAAGGCCACAGTGAAGGATAAATATCTTATTCCGGTGGTGGAAGAGCTGCTTGACGAATTACATGGAGCTAGGGTGTTTTCCAAGCTCGACTTAAGGTCGGGCTATCATCAAATACAGGTCAAACCAGAAGATATTCCTAAGATGGCATTCCGCACACATGAGGGACACAACGAGTTCCTAGTGATGCCGTTTGGCCTAAGAAACGCCCCATCCACATTTCAGAGCTTAATGAACCAGGTTTTTAAACCTTACTTAAGAAAGCTCATTTTGGTTTTTTTTTTTTTTTTTTTTTTTTTATGATATTCTTATTTACAGCAAAGATGAGGCAGCTCACTTGGATCATTTAAAAGCCACTTTTGACACCTTAAGATGTAATCAATTTTATGCTAAGATGAGCAAGTGTAGTTTTTGTTGTGAAAAAGTGTCGTATTTGGGATACCTTATTTCTGGATAAGGGGTACGTGCCGACCTAGAAAAATTGAAGGCAATGTTGGATTGGCCCATCCCAAAGTCCGTTAAGGCCCTGAGAGGTTTCCTTGGGTTGATGGGGTACTATCGTAAATTCATTAGGGGGTATGGAGCCATCGCTGCCCGTTTAACAGATTTGTTAAAAAATGACAGTTTCACATGGGGAAATGAGGCCCAATTTGCCTTTGAAGCATTAAAGAAGGCTTTTACACAACCACCAGTGCTAGCCTTGCCCAATTTTTAGTCTCCTTTTGTTATAGAGTGTGATGCCTCGGGGGAGGCCATTGGAGCAGTGTTAATGCAAGGGGGAAGGCCGATAGCTTTTTTCAGCAAAGCCTTAAAAGGAAGGGCTTTAGCAATGTCGACATATGAGAAGGAGTTGTTTGCACTAGTTTCAACTGTGCAAAAATGGCGGCCTTATCTGTTAGGGTAGACTTTTGTGGTCAAAACCGACCACCAAAGTCTAAAGTTTCTGCTGGATCAAAGAATATGCACTAACATGCAGCATAAATGGATTTTTAAGTTGATGGGGGTACAACTTCCTAATTCAGTATAAGAAGGGTAAGGAGAACGTTGTGGCTGATGCCCTTTCTCGACAAGAAAGTGCTGAGGAAGTGACAGTGGCTATGTTATCACTACCAAGTTGGGATTGGGTCATAGAAATTCAGGGCTTATATGGGGCTGATCCAGTGACACAGGAGCTGCTGTGGAAGTACCAAGATGATGACTTGAGCAGCCCCTATGCAGTTAGAAATGGAATCATTTTTACAAAAGCAATGTGTATATTCTAGCTAACCACCCATTTATTAACAAGCTGTTGGGCTTGTTGCATAGCAGCCCATGGGAGGGCACTTGGGCTTTGACAAGACCATTCACTGAGTACAAAGGGAGTTTCATTGGCTAGGCATGAAAACTGATGTAAAAAGTTTTTTGAAAGCTTTTGATGTGTGTCAAGTGGTAAAGGTGGATAATACCCTTCCAAGTGGGCTTTTACAGCCCTTACCCGTACCATCTCGACCATGGGCTGAAATTACCATGGACTTCGTGGAAGGCTTACCAACCTCAGGGAGGTTCAATACATTGTGGGTCGTTGTTGACAGGTTTACAAAATACGCCCATTTTGTGCCCTTGTCCCATCCCTATACAGCTAAGGTGGTGGCTCAACTCTTCCTGAAGCACATTTTTAAGTTACATGGGATGCCTACCTCTATTGTATCAGATTGAGATCCCACGTTTACAAGCAAATTCTGGACTGAACTATTTACCTTACAGGGTGTTCAACTAGCCTTTAGTACTGCCTATCATCCTTAAACTGATGGGCAAACCGAGACTGTTAACAAGTGGGTGGAGCATAATTTGAGAAGCTATGTATCAGAAAGACCTAAAGAGTTGGCACTATGGGTCGAACTTGCAAAATGGTGTCATAATTCCAGTCAACATGCATCTCTAAAGATTTCCCCTTTTGAAGCGCTATATGGTTATGCACCCCTTATGCTATGCAATTACATTAAAGGCACGACAAGAGTAGAAGAAGTGGAGCTGAACTTGAAAAATCGAGAGCAACTATGGCACCTGTTGAAGCAAAATTTAGCCAAGGCCCAAGATAGGATGAAAAAATACACTGACAAGAAAAGAAAGGAGAGACACTACCGTGAAGGGGACTGGGTCTTCTTGAGGCTGCAACCATACCCACAGTCGTCACTCAGCCGAAGGAAAAATCTCAAACTTTCACAATGTTTTTATGGGCCCTAACGCGAGTCTGGAGTCATCTCAGTATTATTACTAACACAAACACATTGATAGTACCACTATACAAGAGCAACTTTGAACGATGATGGCGATGTAGACACCTATTATACAAAGCATCATTCGTGAAGGTTTTAGTGAAGATATTAATGATATAAATGCATGCTTTATAATGATCGACAAAGAACAACTAATTTCAAGCAAAATATTATATATATATATATAGTTTAAAATATTATATATAGTTTTTATTCCCAAAAGATTTCTGGTTAGTAATCTTCTTCCCAGCAATATGACTTGGGTACTGCCTTACTTAGTGATCAAGATTTCATTTTTCTTAATAGAATTATAAATTTGCCTTACATGATACATGTTTAAATTCTTATAAAGAAAAATGCTACGCGTTATCATGTTCATTGTAATTCTTTTATGAGCAATGCTAGATACAGTCTCTATTTGGGGACTACAATGCAAGTCTAGACAATTTAATCTTTAAATTTTTTTTAAAATTACAAAATTATCCCTCTTGAAATGATGTTTTTTCTCATTTAATAAGGGGCCTGCACATGCAGTCCCCAAGTGGGGACTGCAAATATAATTTCTCTTATTTTATCTATCATGATGTGTCGTATCAAATTATTGATATTAAGTAGTATACAGAAAATAATTTTTCAATCACTTGATGGCAATTGTAAGTATCATGGTTAAGAAAAATGATCAATGGTATATTTGATCTTCTTATGAATATAAAAATTGGTACATTAAAATAATATGAGTTTACTGGAAGCCAATAGGGAGCTGACACATCACCTAAGCACACATTCTCATTTTGGATTGCATTGCACCATAGCGAATCAAAAAGCAAGGATCTTGACACTCACCCGTATATTCTTTTCTCCTCCGAACCATCAACCCAGATCATCATCAACATTCAAATGCACGCTACCGCACGCTGTACGACCTCTGGTCCCGGTGGAGGAGCTCCAGATCAGATCGATAGGCATAGCCCAAGTATATATAAGAAAAATAGACCTAGTTGGTGGATAAAACTAAAAAACTTGAATTTGATTTCCTTGAAATAAATTGTCTCTTAGCCAAAAATGAAGAAGGAAAAATGGATTAATATTTGTAAGTTAAGAAAATATTGGAAGGAGAGTGTAACACCCCAGATTTATAATATAAATCACAAATATAAACTCCCTTGAAGGGGGCGCATCCAAGAAGAGATGAGAGAGTAGGGAAAGAGAAGATAGAAGGGAAAAGTTAGGGTTTCATGTATATTTTCGATAAACCCTTTCTACAGCTACAATACCCTTATAACATACTCCTATAGCAAAGTAAAGAAAAGGCCTCAGCCTTGTACAAACTGGACTCTAACTGAAAGCAACACAAATAAGCAATTAAAAGAAAGGAAATAAGCCCCAACAACCCTAGGCTCCCCTGTGGCCCATAACTTTGGTTCTTTACTCATAGCCCCTACGTGAATGGCCCAAGCTTGAAGTCCAGCCCGTGTGCTTCTTCCCACAGAAGCCATTTAGTCAAATTGAAGTGAAGACTTCAGTTTAGTTCTTCCTTCGTGTCCCGATAGTTCCTTGCACGTGGGTTAGGGTTGAAACCCTAACCCTTCCTCGCTGTCGTCACTCTGATCTCCACCGCCTGAAGGAGCTCTGACCGAGGTTTGTTACATACCATCTCCCTTAAAACACCTTGCCTACAAGGTGGGGGAAGTCATCTTTCAGCTTCAAATAAACATCCCATGTCGCATCTACTACGTCTTGGCCGTGCCAACGGGTAAGAAGCTCTACTCTTGCATTATTCCCTACTTCTTTCATGCGCCTGTTAAGGATCTCGACTGGCTCTGGGTGTATAACTTCATTGTTGTCAATCGGTGGTAGGGTTGGAAGTGCCATGACCTTAGATTCGATCTTCAATTTGAGTTGGGACATGTGAAATGTTGGGTAGATCCTAGATGATGGAGGGAGATCAAACTTCTACGCAACACTGGCTATCTTCTACAGTATTTGAAATGGTCCAAAGAACTGAGGTGCGAGTTTGAGGCTACTGCGATGGGCTATGTTGGTTTGACGGTACGACTGCAACTTGAGGTAGACCCATTCACCCACTTGAAATACCCTCTCCTTTCTTTTTAAGTCTAAATATATCTTCATGCGATTTTGGGCTAATTATATGTTGTGTTTGAGAAGGTTGGTGATGTGGTCTTTGTTGTGTAGGGTTTGGTCTATTGAATCCACCCGAGCTGTGCCAGGGATGTAGTCTAGAATCTGGGGTGAGGGGTAGCCATAAAGTGCCTCAAATGGCATAAGCTTGGTGGATAAGTGTTGAGTGAAGTTATACCACCACTCGGCAAGGGAAATCCATAGGGACCAGCCCTTTAGTGATTTAGGTAAGGGTCATTGAACCATGGCCTTGAGTTTCTCGGGGTCCGCCTTCACACCATCATCTGAGATTAGATGGCCTAGGTAGGCTACCTCCTTGCACCCAAAGTGGAAATTAGAATGTTTGGCAAAGTGCTTGTGCTGGGCCAGCATCTCTAGAGTGAGTTGTATGTGAGTTACATGCTCTTTTTCTGATCTGCTATACACAATAATATCGTCAAAAAACACAAGAATGAATTTTCTTAAAAAGGGGCGGAATACCTCGTTCATAAAATTTTGGAAAGTGGAGGGGGCGTTAGTGAACCCAAAAGGCATCATTAGGAACCCATAGTGGTCCTTATGAGTTATAAAAGCGGTTTTGGCTACATCCTCAGGCTTAACTTGGATTTGATGGTAGTCGGATTATAAACCTAGTTTTGAAAAGATAACAGCACCTTGGATTTCATCCATTAGTTCTTCGACCACGGGTATATGAAACTTATCTTTAATTGTCATGTTGTTCAACCCCCGGTAATCCACACACAATCGCCAAGTTCCATCCGCCTTCCTTACTAACAAGATAAAAGAGGAGTAGGGACTTTGGCTTGACTATATAACTCCTGTTTTCAATAGTTCCTGGACTATCTTTTCAATTTCATCTTTCTGGTAATAGGGATAACGGTAGGGCCTTATGGAGATGAGTTGTGTGTTAGGTATGAGGTTTATAGAGTGGTCATGGGTTCGTGGGTGTGGTAGACCTTTTGGCTCGGAAAACACATCCCAAAACTGATTTAATAGGAATTGAATAGCTACTGGAATTTGTGAGGCAGGTTGTTGTGTACTGCCATTTTTTGCTTCTAAGAGTTGTAGAATCGCCCTTTTGTTTTCCAGCTTTTGGAGGGTATGTAAGGAACCCCCCCCCCCCCCCAATCAATTGCACTGCTATAAGTCCCTGCAATAAAACTTCTTTTTTCCATAACAAAATTTCATGCTTAGCTTTTCAAAATAAGCCCCAACAGCCCTGGGCTCCCCTGCGGCCCATAACTTTGGTTCTTTACTCATAGCCCCTACGTGAATGGCCCTGGCCCGAAGTCCAGGCTGTGTGCTTCTTCCTACAGAAGCCTCTTAGTCAAACTGAAGTGAAGACTTCAGTTCAATTCTTCCTTTGTGTCTCGATAGTTCCCTGCACATGGGTTAGAGTTGCAACCCTAACCCTTCCCCACTGCCGCTGCTCTGATCTCCACTGCCTGAAGGAGCTTTGATCGAGGTTTGTTATAGAGAGACCATGGATTTATACGTGTACGTGTGACAAGAAGAAAATTAAGAAGTTGACATGATATTTAACACCCTTAGTTACAATTTTGAAACCACAATAACTCTCGTTGCATTTGGAGGGCTGCTCTTGATCATACGACATTCAGTTGATCTAAAGAAGGCAATTGTCCATGATGATTGCCTCGTAAGACAAAATTTAATTCTTTTTTTTTTTTTTTTTGCATTTGCTATTGCATTTAATTTCCATTTGAAATTGTGATCCGTGAGATAATATTAACAAGAAAAGTGGTCGTATTTCCAGCAAATATGAGATATGTGCAACCCAAGTGGAAGATCAGTTATGTTGCATAAGTGCTAGCACCTATTTCAAGGAAGAGCTAGCTTTGGGTCCTATGCTCCTCCGGGCGCTATCCCGAGCTTTTCTTGATGATTGTTCATTGTAACAATCTGCCTAGCTAGGCAGCATAAGCAATACATTAGCATTTCATATAGTACTGCAGGTTCTCCAAATGGAATCTTTTGTTTTGAATTACTTGAAGTTCGAAATGTCGACTGCCCCAACAACCAAATGTTTGATCTTAAGGTAACGACTGATACTTGCCTATTTACTGTACGTCCTATTTATTTGACACATGCTGTTCAAGATAGTGACTAATTGTGTAACGCCCCAAACCCGGTTGGCCTGGAGAATTACTACCTGTCTCTTAAGAAACTTATTTTCCAACACAACTAAAATGAAACCCAAATCTTTAATAGCAAAACTCAATATCAAGCGTTCTAAATAACCACATAGAAATCTCCACAAAGTCATTACTGCAGCTAAAATAAACTAAGGAGTCCGTAATCTCCCGATAGTCATAACAACCCAACCAATAATTTCATAAATCTTTCTGAAACCCAAGATATTAATAAAGCTCAAAAACATTAAAACTAAGAACACCAGAAGTCCTTCTTCTACCAACATTTCCTCAGCTTAAACACAAACATCAATCTAATCCAGGTCCTCATTTGGACTCTCCACATCATCTGAAAAATATTATAATGATAAGGGGTAAGTTATCAACAACTCAGTAAGCAGAAGTCATATGCTAGTGTGCAAACATTAGCATTTACAAAGTATAGCATGCAGAACAAAATATTTTCCAGAGTTATCATGCAGAACATAATATACTTTCAAAAGTAACAGAGCGATGGTTTTAAGACACGTAAAAACCCATAGTACTTTGGCATAACATAAACTGAGTATCATCACCAGATCAAAACAGAGCATCAAACAGAGCAGAGACCATGTTTCACCCCCGTGGTAGGGTTGTGCTAACCCCGGTGGCCAAACCAGGCAGAGACAGAGGTGAAATCTTTCTTTTATTCTTCTCAAAGCCCCGAGTGTGCACACAGGAAAGACCACAATAAAACCACTTTGTTTCCAAAGTGGGTGCACTCAGAGACAGAGAAGTTAGTACCAACCCAAACAGAGCAGAGCATAACAGAGCAGAGTAGAGCAAAGCAGAGACAGAGTCAGATACAAATACCAGTACACCATGCCAAAGGTTTTCAGATGTTATATCAAAATAATACAGAGTACCAAAACGGAATCAGCCAGTTCACACACAACGAACACAAAAGCCAAAACATCTTTCCAAAAATGCACAATTTTTCATATTCTCAATATCGCTCATTTTTCATATTTCAGAAACCACATGACAGAATTTAGCTCATGTCTACACAATGCATGTCAGAACATATTTTTCTTTCAGACAGATTTCATGAATAATGCAGATAAGTGACCGAGGTCGATCTTTGTTTTCACAAGTTCCCAACACAACACAAAATATGCAAGTTTTCATAAAATCAACCTCAGTCTTATTAACTTATATAAATCTTAGCATAGGAACCCCGCTTACCTGACTCCTGCAGCGTATTATCTATGACTTGAATACGGTTTCTATCCGTCTCGTCACCTATTCATAAAAATAATATAAACTAAATATTAAAGTCCAACAACACAAAATTGGTCTTGAACAACTCAAGACCCAAACTCTAGACCATAATTCAGCGAGTTTAATCAAACTCAAACAGCCAAATAACAATCTGAACAGCCCACACTTTGACCCAAAATATTCTATACCAAACTCAGTATTGTCCAATACAAGCGTCAAAACCAATGTCAACTCAAATCCCAATAATTCACACTTTTTCCAGCAGTTCACAATATCAAACAATTACCACCAACTTAACCAAACAACATTTCACAGAGCACACTTCTTTCCATTCACAACTCCATAACAGAAAGTATAAACTAATACTTCTAAATATTTTCTCAACCACCAATCCAACAATTTCACTACAATGTAACTTCAAATAATCCAAACCTAGGACAAAACACCACAAGAAATTCATTATGCCAAGAAATGCCCAAAGAGCCGCCCACTAAACTAAACTAAAAATGAAAACATTACTCACAAAAATTCAATGACAAAAACTGGAAGTGTAACTGTGTGTGGGAAACAGAGGTAAGAAAAACTTACCCACGGCAACAAGAATTCTAGCAAAGGCTTCAACGATTACATGAATAACAAAGTCAGAAACCCACAAAACGTACACTCAAACCTCACGGCCAGAAACAGAAACTGCAGAAAAGAAGGATAAAACAAACCAAAAATGAGAAAAACAGCAGAAGGGTTATGCTACAGCAGAGGAGACCGAAAAACAAATGTTTGAAGATGGGATTCTTACCAGTCAGAAGATGGAGGCTGCAGAGTGATGCACGCCGTGTTGTAAAGGGGAAACCGAAACGCAAAAATGGTGAGAAACTGTGATGCAGCAGACATCACACACACACTGGAAACCAGAAGCAGTGCAGAAGAAAAAAAAACAAAGTGATGAGGTTTAGGGCAAGAGTTTCGGCAGCAGCAGCAGAAAATCGACGAGGAGAAAAACTGAAATGAAATGGAAGAGAAAAGAGTTAACGTGGGAGAGAGGGATGCGGAAGAGTGTGAAACCGAAAATGGAAACTAAGTGCGCGAGAAAGAAGGAAGAAATGGAAACAGAGGAGAACCTCCCAAAACGACGCCGTTCGGTGGTCTCACTAAGCACTAAAATGGCTGGGCCATTTTCACGCACGGTCCGGGCCACTTTGACGAAGAGACTGGGCCTTACATACTAATTGTGATTCATTCTTTAGGCGATTTGTTTGAGCAGCTCAAAGGTTCAATGAGGTATCTTTCTCATCATTTTAATTACCTTCTTTACAGGGGTGGTTTTTAACAAATTCGAGCCTGGTTATTCGTACTTTTCCCTTCTCAGAGACCATGGGTATGTGTGCGATGATAGATTACATTGTCTATTTCTTGTTGTTTAAGGTTATTATTGTTTCTTAAGATGGCTTCGTTTTCAATTTGTTGCAGAATCCCACCTTGCAGCATTACACACTTTATCACCCTTCTCACACAAGAAACAGTGAGATCTCCAATACCGCCTATGCTATGACAGCCATAATTTTAGTTTACCTACCGTAAGGGAGAAATACATGAGTCAACATAAGACAAGCAAAATCTCTCTCTTTATCTCTCTCTCTCTCTAGATCCATCTTTTTCATTTTCTTTTTCACCCCCATATTGTATAATGCTTTCATTTCCTTGATTTCTTAGTTAATGCAATACATCAATGCATGACTAATTTGTGCATAATATTGGGGTTTCTACTGAATCTACAGTTTCATTTAAGACTCCTAAATTGGATGAGATGCAATATCCATGTTATCCTGGAGTTAAACTTTTGCATGCAGCTTATATTTTGTTTTTCTTCCCTTAATTTTCCTTTCATTAATGGTCGTGAACGGGCATAAAAATGGGTCCAGGTTTCCACACTATCCAAGTTTATCCTATCCTAGATTGTAACGCCCCGTCCCCGAGGGTCCGGAGAGTTAACTCATAATACATGATAATCGATTTCAACATTTCTAAAACTCTTCTAAAAGCTTCAAATCAAACGTAAACACTTCAAATTTAATTAACCACACATACTCGTATATAAAATCCTCAATACAGTAACCCTAAAAATTATCAACTTCTCTACATGTCACCTAAACTCACATTTCCACAATATAATTATGAAAAAAATCACCAATACTCATCAAAAACTTTCTATTCTTAAGCCATTATTCTTAAGTCATCTCACCCAATTTTTCATAGTCCTGATCCTCAACTGAAATATCCAAAAATCATATGAAAATATTGGAGATAAGAGGGGGTGAGTTATCAACAACTCAGTAAGTAGAGAACATATACTAGTATGCAAACATGAGCATTTACAGATTTCATAATGCAAAACAAAACACTTTATTTTCAGAATGCAAAGTAAGAACATGTTATAAAAATATCAGAGCGAAAGTTTCAGAAAATATTCTTATTCAAAGACTTTTGGCATAGCATAACTGACCACCATCGTACCAGAGCATCATATCACATCAGAGGCCATGTTTAACCCCCGTGGTAGGGTTGTGCAAACCCCTGTAGCTAATCAAGCAGAAACAGAATGTGAATCTTCCCCTTATCTATTCTCGGAGCCTCGAGTGTGCACACAGGAAAGATCACCAGAAAACCACTTTGTTTCCAAAGTGGGTGCACCAGAAACAGAACAGTTGGTACCAACCCAAACAGAAGCCACTATTAGCACCCATTGTAGGTCAAATAGGTCACCATCCACAAACCACATCCCAATTCAGAATGTCATGCCAAAAGTTTTCAGAAATCACATCATATCATAGTACGGAACACCTACAGAACATAACAGAATTTTTAGAAATCATATCATATCAGAGTACAGAACATCTTCAGAACAGAACAGAGTTTTCAGAAATCACATCATATCAGAGTATAAAACATCTTCATAACAGAATAGAGTTTTCAGAAATCACAAAACATAATTTTATACACAAACTTTCATATTCGCTCTCTTTTTCACAGTTCAGAAGCAAAATACAAAATAGCTCATGTCTACACCGGTCATGCCAGAAAATACTTTATTCTTAAACAGAATCTCATGAGTAATGCAGAACAAATAACTGAGGTAGTTCAAATCTCTTTTCATAACAAAACATGTTTATTTTCAAAAATCAACATCAGTCCATTTTATTTTTATGCAAATCTAGCATAGGAACTCTGCTTACCTGAACTCCTTAGTCTTTAAAACAATTTTCCTCAACAAAGCCGAACAAATATTAATCGTCACCTATAAAAATCACGCAATTCCCGTAAATTTTCAATCAATCACGTGTTTCGATAATTAAACCTAAAATGCTAAAAGAACCTATTTTAAAACCTCAAAACCTAAAATTCTCATAATTCCTAAAATACCATCATTTTCTAAAACCATCAATATCCACTTAATTGAATTTGTACTGAATAAGAGGTTTAATCGAACAAGTATTAAGACAATTACGAAACTCAATAAAAAATAATGTTTAAATAAATATCTAAAGCACCAACTACGCATTATAAATTAATAAAATACTTAGACTACTTTAAAAATCTTATAAATTACGCCATCAAAAACTCCTCTATTAAAAATAGGTTTACTTCCTTTAGTTAACTATGTTATTAAAATATTTTCTACATAAAAATAATGTTTTATGAGATTTAAAACAAAACTCATTTTAACATAACAAAATAAATAAATAAATAAATACCTCTCATCCGAGAACATATTTCTGGAAAGTATAGGGATAAAACTGGTAATAGACTCAACTATCAAGTTAACACTTTATATATATATATATATATATATATATATATATATATATAACATATATATTATGTACGTACATCACTTATAAGAATAAAACCAGATGCACACACAATGCATGGGGATATCACCCAGTAAGCGGCGGCAGGGGCTTACCCATGGGAAACCAAGGCACGCGTGGAGGGGTAAGGCGCGACGGGGCTGGCTGGAGGAGCTGTGGTGGCGCGGCAGGAGAGCAGGAGCGCGGTGGAGCTTCCGTCGAGCAGCGCTGAGCATGAGAGAAAGAGAGTGAGAGGTCAGCGGAAGATAGGGCGGAAAAAAGCAGATGCTCACCGCGAGGGGTTGCTACGGGCTGAGGTGGTCTGTGGGTGTCTGACGTCCTCTTCCGTGAAGGTGGTGACAGCTTGTAGCGGCTCGCGAGGTGTGGTTGTCCGGTGGCAAGAACTCTCTGTTTTGATTGAGAAAAACAGAGGTATGATGTTCTGCTTTACGGATGTGTAAACAGAGGTGATGTGTTACGTAAAGCGGGTGGTGGCACACGACTGAAGTGGTGGACTGAGAGAGTCTGAGGTTCCGTGCATGGTCTGAGTTCGGGGAAGTGGCAACACGTTGGCTTGGTTGTGGGAGTGGCGGAGCTGCTGAACGCCACCGAGGCTTGCAGTTTTACAGCCAGCGACGACGGGAAAAGGGAGGGCTGGAGCTTCCATGCGTGGAGTTGCAGTGGCTGGGTTGTGGCTACTTGGAGGTGGTGAGGAGGCTGGAGTGGAGGTCTCAGTTTAATGGATGGCTGAGAGCGTGAAGAGAGGGCAGCGGCACATGAACTAGGGTCGAGGATGTTTAACATATATAAGAGCTATAAGAGGAAACAGAAAAAGAAAACCTAAAGAAGAGGAAGGGATGGACGTGCATGAAAATGGAAACGGTTTGACACCATGCGACATGAAGTCTAGACTTGTTTTCACGGGCCTAGGCTGGGGACCAAATGGGCTGGGCCCAAAAGAAAAAATAACACACTCTCAAACAAGTCCAGTACTCCGAGAATAGAAGAATCCAACAAAAGAAAAAGACACAATAAAAATAAATAAGAACCAAATAAAAACACTACAACTCAATATTAATAAAATAAAATAATTAAAGTCCAACAATAAAAGTATTCATTAAAGTAAAGAGCAATTTAAATGCAAACAATTATTACTATCAAAAAATCACATCAAAATAAATTTCACAACTTAAAAATTTATAAAATAAAACTAACGATAAATTCAATCAATTTAAAACAAGAGAACTACTTTTTAAATTAATTAAAATAATCTTTCAAATAAAAAAATACATTAAAATACGAGATATCGCATAGAAGATGTGAAAAATTGTTGTTTACTCAAGTACCGGCCGGCTCTCTGCTGACACACTACAAATCAAATCTTACGATGTAAACGTTATACTCTACGCATGAAATATGAAATAGGTAATAAAATTTAACTTTTATAATGACCCAAAATAAAAATGATATACCTTTTTTCTGATCTTGTACCCTTGCCAACTGGGTTATCGACTTGTACTCTCTCTAGTTATACTTCGGTTATTCGGCAGCTTTTTCATCTTGGCAACTCTCATAAACACCGCTTCAAGCTTGGGTTGCCCAAATTAACTTACACTCTCACCGACAACTTTCTTGTTTTTTTCTCATTCTCAACAGTACTCTAATCATTTCTAATTTTTACTTAATGGGACGACATAAAAATCAATTTTGGCTCGATCGCTTGTTTTTCAGGGGTTTGTTTTTGTTTGCAACGTTTGGAAATATTTCTTAGAAATTATGAAGTTTGGAGTGCATTGATTTTGTAGATCATATTATATCTTATTTTTTAGGTTTCCTTCATTTGTTTGATGACTCTTGCGCAAGAGTACTCTTTCATAATTTCATCATTTTCAGACGTGTTTACGTGCAATATCTCATCAGTTCACTTTGAAAAATGCATTGGAAGTATATATTTTACATAAGACCAATTATTAAGGAGGCAGCTAGTCCACATTACGTTAAGTAGAGTTTGAACATAACTAAAAATAATCAAATTAATTACTTGTCTCCTCACCGACTTTATAAACTTTTAAGTGATGATCTTACGTCGTTCAGTGGTATCATCTAAAAAAATTTAAAAGATCTATTCAAAAATTAATCAATACGTTGGCCAAAACCTAACACCAACTATATATATAGAGATTATTGGATTAAAGAAGGAAGTTTAACTCATTTAATTAAACAAGCTGCTGTACTTATATTAATTAAAAGTCATGATTGGTTGGCACGACTCTCTCTCTCAGCTATTAGATAGGTCATGTTACTAATACAAGTAATAATCATGTACACCGAATACTACAGATCATCGGAAAAGCAAGGAGAAGACAATTAATAATTGGTGCAGTACCAGCAGGAAACTACACTTTTGTTACTAAAAATGGGGATACACCAATTAAACTACAAATCAATCGATAGTAAAAGCGGTGGCCGGCCCTTAACTCAAAGCTGGAACATGATTGTGTTTTAAGTAACAAAACAAAATAAACTAGGCCTACATATTTCACCCATGCATGAATCAGTAACTATAGAAGTAACCAAGCCGCAGGTTGGCTAGCTACAACAATCATTAAGAGCTGAGTTGCAGATCATCAACATTCTCGAGACTTTTTATCATTAAAGAATATAAAAGAGTAGTGCTCAACCTGCAAATACAATATTCTTCAAGAAATGGTAGATCACAATCTTAATTCACCGCTAAGATCGATGTCCAATCTAATAGCGATTGGGCATCATGGGCTTATAAGACCCTTCGAGAAAATCTTCAACAAAATTGGCAGCAACTGCAGCTATTGTAACGATGAGGCACCCGAAACTAAGGATTTGAAGACAAATCCATCTTGCGCTCCACTTTGGTGTCCCCTTTTGCACGATATACATCTCTATTGGGAAGTAAATTACAATGGGCCAAAACGCCATAGTCCCGACAAGTTTAAGCACGTCCAAACATACCTCGAAAAACATTGATAACAAAGTGATCGTGGTCACGAAAAATGTCCTCCAAACCAACCGGAAGAGGTTGAGTTTGTAGGGACCAAATCTCGGGATCCGAATTTCAATTTCTTTGGTGATGAATTCATTGTCCGGGAATCTTTTTGATATGGATTTCTCAACCATGGCAAAAATGGGTTGGACAAAAATTTGATATCCGCCTGCAGCTTGGATTACCATGGCAGCACTTGCTATGTTAATCAGCCAATACGGTTTAAGGAAGCCGTCAGGGAGGAATATTGGGGAGTCCTCTCCAAAAGCAGCATAACCCATGCACGCATGAATCATGGAAATAAAGGTTATGAATACAATGCTTCGCTGAGTGGCCTTCTCCATTGTCTGGACCTCTGATGGTGGGGATCCAACAGTGTCCTATTTTACAATTGGTTATATTCTACGTACAAATCATTCGAAAAGAATATAGGATATTGGAAGTCATACATTTTGGACAAATGCATACCTGAATTTCAAGAAGGACATTGGAGAAATCGTATGCTTGAGCTATATCCCCAATCGCTTTAAAGATCATCCATGTCTTTTGAGCTCGAGTCACTTGATCAGGGCCAATGCTCATTCCAGTCAGGCTTCCTCTGATCTCTCCATTTTCTAGTAATTATACATGCATGGTAAAGCATAAACCATCAAATTAAGTACTTTACAAAAAAATAAAAAAAAAGTCCGGATTTGAAACAATGATAATAATTATAGTAGTTATATAAACCTGCTATTTTAGCAATAGCAAGGGCAAGACCAATTGGTGAATAAAGCAGGAACATCACAAGAGAGAGAACCGTGAGCCACCGCAGCTGATGAAAATTGGGAATTTGTGAGAGAAATATTTGAAAGACGCCGAATGCGATGTAATGTGGTTTTCGATAAACATAGCAAGGCTCCTTGTCATAAATGCTGTGGCATTTAGCAAACCAGTTGATGTCCCTGTTTCAATCAACCCGGCCAAAAGACCCATCAGCCTCATACATCTGTTCCAAACACCAACTTCTATGACGGCAAACTAATTGAAATCAGATATATGTATGGTTTCAAACGTACGCCATCCTTGTGGATGCTGATTCTGTGTACTGACTAGTAACTACACAAAGGCTCAGGTACTGAATTACCCAACATATTTTGAGCACGATCGGTCCATCTAGAAAGACCACAAAAGAGAAGAGAAGTACTCAAAATTCATGAATACAAAGCTGCGCTTGTCAATTTGTTACGAAAAATATATATATATATATATATATATATATATATATATATAAGATAACTGTTGCAAAAAGATTACACAAAAATAATTTTATATATTGATGTAATTTCGTGTAATTTGTTGAATCTACTTTATAATAAAAATAATTTTACAATTTGAGAAACCTCATGAAATCACATCAATTTGCAAGGATACTTTTGTTAATCAATTTGTGGCTTATATAGCAAAATCTAAGTACATACGTACCGAAGTTGGATCGAATGGCATTCATGTAAGTCGGGTTTCTCTTGCCAGTGGCAGGTGAACGATAGGAGGCGCAGAGGATGGTGGAGACAAAGTAAGTAACGAAGGAGAACAAGATTATCACGAAAGGACCAGCAATCCATCCAAGCTGAGCTATGTCCCACGCGAAGTTCAGGACAACAGGACCCGTCACAGCTGTAGCTATGTAAGCACTTGCTGTCCAAACCGTCCCTGTTTTGCAAGAAAAACATCAAATTAAGCATTGGCAGGGGCGGAACTACCTTATGGCTTGGGGGGCTTTGCCCCCAAAATTTTTAAAATTTGATGAAAATTAAGTTTTAGAATGTATTTTAATAAAGTAGACTATGTAAAAATTAGGATTTGACCTTCTTAATATTTTTTTTTTTTAATTCAGTCCCCAAACTAGATTTTCTGGTTCCGCCCCTCTGCATTGGTAAGTTTGAAAAGAAAATACAGATCAGAAAAGATGATCATCTTAAACACTTTACCGGTTCGCTTGGGATTGCCATCGTCGTCGAAGCTCTTGGAGCTGCCTATGGGGAGCAAGTCGTGGTCTGAAAGATTGTTAGTCCTTATTTGTGCAGTGTTCCTAACCATCTTTGATATGAAACCCAGCTCAACTTCCAGTATCCGTGCGCTGTCTAGCATGCAAAACCTAGCAACTTAAAAGAAGAGTTGAATAAATTACAGGAAAAAGAGAAGTTTCTTCCCAGAAACGTACTGATGAGTAGATTCAGTAGATTCAAAAGTTTCGGGAAGCCGAAGGTGTGATTCGAAAGGACTCGAGTTTGAGGGGGAGAAATAAATGCTCTATTCTTTTGTTTTGTGTTTGTCTGTGCAAAAAATAAGAAAGAAGCTGAGATTATCTTTCTCGTCTTCAAAGAATGCCATATTGTCTGGAGATTTATAGAGATATCGCTCCCAAAGCACACTTGAGCACTGAATTTCTCGGATCCCTCAGGATCACGTCGCAAACGGGACCACGCGTAAAAAACACGTGAAACCTCGGAACGGCACACATTTCTGCTGCCTTAACAATGACCAACGTCCGTGTTTCAAGGATCGACTTCTTGGTTGAGTTTTGATTTTTTGATTTTTTTTTGGTTAGGCGATAGTTATTGAGAAGGTAAGATAATGTCGGCTACAATATGTGCAGAGATGCTTAAGAGCAGCTGCGTAATTTAATTTATAGTCTAAATTTTTTTATATTAAAAAGTCACGGATGTAATTTCGATTCATTGAATCAAATAAAATATGTTTCCATAAAAAAAATATACTTTATTTAATTGCATTTTATACCGTCCTTTAGTCCTCAAGATTTCAACAATATTTTATTTCAATTTTTAATTTTTAATTTATCTCATCTTATTTCATCATATGTAAAAATAAACAAGATCAAGTTGTGGAGCTTGCATTGTTATCCTCTTTAATATATTGTTATCATCTTTAATATATTTAAGTTTCGCATTTCTACAAAACCATTCCAACAAGCCACGTTACCGATCGATGTTGCTGTTGCTCTTGTCAATAATCTGGACCCATTCAATGTGAAATCTTCAATATTTCCTAGAAAACTTTTGGCAAAAATTCAACACGTACGAGAGTCATTACTGACTGAAGCGGATAGAGCGCGCGGGAGTACTGTAAACAAATATGCATGGCCAGAGAAGATATTCGGACAACCAATTGAAGCCTTTCTCTGGAAGTAGATTTTCAAATAAATGCTAATTATAAGGCAGCAGAAGAACAGGCCACTAATATTTAGGCAGTAGATTTTCTCATTTATACGCTTACTTTTCTTTGCAAATAATTTCTTTCTTGTTTTATTTACTTTCTATTTGGGAAGTTGTTTCCTTAGAAGTCCAGAAGTCAGCTCCAACATTACAAAAAAAGACCAACGGTCCAACACTAGTGTTGTTAAAATATAAAACAATAAAATTTACCTATATATTTCTATCAGCTTAAACTTTTGAAATAAGTAGTAATTTCACATGGTATCAGATCAGAAATTCTAAATTCAAATCTTGACTCTACACTCTATTCATTTAATTAAATATTTCACTTGTTGGACATACTCATTGGGAGAAGTCTGGCCCACAAGTGAGGGTGAGTGT
Source organism: Juglans cinerea (assembly GCA_961763995.1). Classification (NCBI taxonomy): domain Eukaryota; kingdom Viridiplantae; phylum Streptophyta; class Magnoliopsida; order Fagales; family Juglandaceae; genus Juglans; species Juglans cinerea. The sequence goes on along the minus strand of CAUIVZ010000016.1, from coordinate 3,014,105 downwards.
TAAAATATAAAATAATAAAATTTACTTATTTCTATTAGTTTAACCTTATGGGAGAAGTGATGATTTCACAAGTGTAATAGAAAGGATCTCTATATCGTAATTCATAATAATAATAATAAAAGAAAGGAGGTGGTGTTGGACTTGAAGTCGAATGAATCCTCCTTTCTTTAATTGATTTTTCTTAGATTGTGTTTAGATGTTGAGCTGAGTTAATTTCTTTATGAATAGTAGTGATTTGAGATAATTGAGAGAGTTTTGTAGAGTTTATTTAAGATGAATTTAAATATATTTTAATATTAAAATAAATTTATATATATTTATATAAAGTTGTAAATATATAGGACCTACTTGACATGATATGTCAAAGCTGGCGCAACCGGTAAACCAAAAAAATTAAAACCATGCAGCCGCGTTCCATTAATTCTTTCACATTTGTGTAAAGCCAGCAGATGGAAACACAAAAAATGAGGGATGGAAAGAAGAAACCGAGATATGGAAAATGAAACAATAGAAAAGGTAATGTGATGTTTGTCAGTGTGGGGTCCAAAGATGATCGATAGGTCGCAAGAGTGCCCTTCAAAACACATATCTCATGTATTAAGTTAAATACACGTACGCTCTTGTCGACGTTGAATCGCAACGTGAAATAAAGTTCCATAATGTTCTTGGTCAACTTGCCACATGAGACCGGGATAAGAGTTTATGAGTATAATTAGAAACTCAACGTTCCCTACTTTCGCAGCTTCCTGAAGTAGTTGCTTATGATGGCCATGATCAACCACAGTTGACGAGAAATTGTCGTCTCTAAACTGTGTCCAAAGGCGGTCAACTAATTGATGGGCTGATGCTTGCATCATAGCTTTGTTGCAGAACCGACCACCGAAGCCTAGTTATAAGGATTAAGATCAGAATTAGATCGTTTGTTTAAAAAGAAATATTAATTCTATATATATGCCAAAAGAATATATATGAGTTAAATGATTAAATTTCACACATGATTCTCATTGAAGAAAATAAAAATAAAATAGAAAAGGAGATGAAACTTCTTGTGGTTTATGGGCTACCCTTTAAAGAGAGAATGTGGAACAGAGATCGATCACTTTAAGGGCTACATCTTTACTATTGTCATGAATTATCCTTAAATACATAATCTATTTATAGGTGAATGAGACTAGAAAAAGAATGTAAATACAATAAATCATGATATATATTGATTGATTTACACAATAAACTAGATATTGTAGAGAATAACTACTTTAATTAGCATTCTGTGTCAAATTTTGCATGCGAGTCTATACATGATCTAGTATATTTGGGTCTTGACTTCATTGTAATTAGCACTTAATTGATTAGTTCTTGATAATGGAGTATAATTTGAAACTTTATTTTAAGTCTCTGAGATTAACGTCTTCAAATTTAATTAGGTTGTTATTTGAAATGCATAATTGGCATCATATATGCAAGCTAATTTGATGACTAGCTTATTCTCAAATAGCAATTAAATCCCACTGAAAAGAAGAATTAATACTAAAAAGATCTATACATTTAACATTTAGTAATTGAATTAATCTAATATGGCCTCCTATCTATCTACTTCCCATGCAATGCCACGTGGGGTATAAAACTATGCATGAACAACAAAATATGAGAGAGATGAACTGTCCGTAGGAGAAGCACAAGCAGCCCTACTAGCCTTTTTTATCACTGACGTTTCTTAATTTTATGTGTTCCCCTTTATCCATAAAAAAAGAAAAACAAAAAGAAAATTGAAGAGAAAGGCAAGCTACCATCTAAAGATTTAATACGATGATGAAGTAAGGCTACTTGGTGTTTGTGAAAAGAGAACTGCTATAGATATAAAGAGATTATATAAAAGTAAACCCATAAACTGACGTGACTTCACGTGATGTGTTAGATCTACTTTACATTAAAATAAATTTTACAATTTGACGTACTTCATCAAGTCATGTCAGCTTGTGAATTTACTTTTGTGTAATTCATTTGTAGCTAAAGTATTTTTCTTGTGAAAAATACCACACTCACACACAACAATAACGAGACAGAGAGTAAAATAATAATGTGGAAATACATGAATCAAACAAACACACACGACACACAGAAGCTAACGTGCTTCGACAATATGCCTACGTCTACAAAGCTGTAGGAGATTTTATTCATATGAGATTACAAACACACAATGAGTTACAAGAACTTTACTCTATTTACACAAATCTTAACTCTCTCTAGGACTTTTTGTCTCTCAAGAATATGCTCTACACGCCTCTTGTCTCTCTCTGTTCCATATGACAATTTCAAACTTTAAAGATAAAATATATATAGGCCACAACATGAGAAACCTTAAGGTGGAAAAATCAAGGTTTTTCGCTCGAGCGGAATTTCAAGCGCACCTCGAGCAAACCATCTGTGCAACATTCGCTCGAGCCAACCATCGATTGAACCTCGAGCAAACACTAGGATTTTGCTTCACTCAAGCCCACTGTCGCGTGCACCTCGAGCGAACTCTCTGTCTAAGTTTTGCTTGAGCCATGTGATACCCCGTATTTACATGTATTTTTTTTCATTAAGTACCTATTACATTTCTTATGATTATGGTCTTGTTTTAAATTTTAGATGATTTACGTGATATTATTTTATGACTTTTAATTGTGAAATTTAAATTCAATTTGTTTTATTGTTATTAATTATTGTTCATTATATAAAATGATCTTTATTTTAAATTAATTTATTTTTGGATTTTATTATTATTTTATTTAAGCTATTCGCTACGTTTAAATTATTTTATTTAACTTGCTATTTTGAAATAATTTTCATTGAATCATTTGTATGAACCAAGATGTGAGGATTGGACCTCATTTCTTTCCCCCCATTTTTCTTTTCCACTTTTTCATTTCTTCTCCTTTTCGTTTTCCCCCATTTCTTTTTTTTTCTCTCTCTCTCTCTCTCTCTCTCTCTCTCTCTCGCTCTCTCTCTCTCCGCGTGCGCATGACGCCTCCCCTCTCTCCCTGTGCGTTTTCCTTCCTTTCCCAGCCCGCCGCCGTGCACCTTTGTCCGGTGACATCGCCCAGCCCACTACCTTCCCCACCGGGCTGGCGACCCCACCCCTCCAATCTCAGCTCCTCCCGCGCCGCCATTTGCTCCCACGCGCAACCCTAAGCCTTTCCCCAGCAATCTCGAATCTTCGTTTGTACTCGTTCAAAAGTGGATTTTTGAGACGCACGGCCTAGTGCATTTTGCACTATTCTGTTGTTGTGTCGCCACCTCTTGCACCTCCGTGATCCTTCGAAAAATATGTTATAGCGCTGTAAGTATTTTTCCAAAGAACTTTTAAGATTTAAATGTATATTTGTACTAACTCATATTTATTGTGAACTGGTTGGTTGTACCGGATTGAGTCCGAGGAGTAAGGGAGTCGGTTGGATTGGATTATGAAGTTGTTTGTGTGATTGGTTTATGATGTGAGATTTGTTGGCTGTTTCAGGTTTAAATATTGGTGTTTTGAGTTTACGTTGGTTATGGTGGATATTGATAATTTTAGAAAGTGATGATATATTTTAGGATTATGAGGGTTTTAAGTTTTGATGAATTAAAATAAGTTATTTTAGAAATTTAGGCTTAAATATCGAAATACGTGATTGATTAGAAACTTACGAAAATTACGTGATTATTTTTTAATAGGTGACGATTTATAGTCGACTCGACATTTTTTTGAGAAAAATTTTGGAAAGCTAAGTCGTCCAAGTAAGCGGGGTTCCTATGCTAAATTTGCATAAAAAGAAATGAACTGATGTAGGTTTGTACAAAATATGCATGTTGTTTTAAACAGAAAATGTGAAAAACAAGCTCAGTATATGTTTTGCATTCACTCATGAGATATGTATGAAAGATAAAAGAAATGTTTTTGACATGAATAGTGTAGACATGAGCAATATTTGACATGTTTATGAAATATGCAAAAAAGCGAATATGATATCATTGAGATTTTTATGCATGTGATATGAAATGATTTGGATCTGTTTTTTATCAAATAGAAATTATATGAATATGTTTCGCACGTGTTTTGATATGATATGGATATGATAAAATTTTGGCATACTTATTTGTTCTGAATCTGATTCTGAATATGGTTCTGATATGATGATACTGGTTCACATGATATGGTTGGTACCAACATGATACGATATGATATGAGTGCACCCACTTTGGAAACAAAGTGGTCTTTTTACGGGTTCTTTCCTGTGTGCACACTCGGGGCTCCGAGATTGAAAAAGGGAAAGTTCACAATATGACATTGCCTGGTTTGGCCACCGGGGATAGCATAACCCTACCACGGGGGTTAAACATGGTATATGATATGATACGATATGATATAATAAGATAAAGATGTTCAGTTATGTTATGTCAAAGCGTTTTTGAATATGAAACGAATATTTAAATATGAATAATTGATTTTGAGTATGAAAAGATTGAAAAGTCGTTCTGATTTTTTTATAACACGTTTTTCTGAGATCTGCATATAAAAATAAAATGTTTTGTTTTTGCATACTGAACTTTCTGAAAAGGCTCATGTTTACATACTAGTATATGTTCTCTGCTTACTGAGTTGTTGATAACTCACTCCTTATCTCCACCATATTTTTCAGATGATTTGAATGTTCCAGTTGAGGATCAAGGATATGGAGTATGGGAGAGAGGAGTTAAGAATGATGGGTCAAGCATAGAGGGTTTATATGGGTATTGAGGATTTTCATTCAGTAAGCTTGTTGTGCTCTGATGATGTGATTTGTTGGGAGGTTGATGTTTATATTAAGACTTTGTATTGTCTTAGAATAGTTATTCTGGAGTAATTGATGTAAATAAATGAGTATTTTGTGCGATAGAGAAAAATTAAAGTATGTACTATGTGGATGGAAAATGATTTTTAAGTAATATGAGTTAACTCTCCGGACCCTTGGGGACGAGGCGTTACAGTTGGTATCAGAGCCAGGTTTGAGATTCTGCAGATTTTATGAATTGAGGTTTTAGGAATTTAAGGTTTTAGATTTGATTGGCTTATTTTAAAGGTTGTAGGACATGACTTGGAGGTCTAGATTTCGATATTTACATAAGTTTGAGCGAAAGCCAAACTTGAGGTTTTGAATACTATAATAAGATGTTTGATGACATTTAAGGTTTTAGAATTTTGAAAGCACTAGGACATGATTTTAAAGATATTTGGTTTGAGCTTTTGCATACTCACGTTGGGTGGCCTACGAAATCTGAGGTTTTGAATATCTGTGGGCAAGGAAGTTAACTCTGATTGGAGGTATGGAAATTTGTAGACTATAAGATATGATTTTATTTGTTTTTAAAGTTTTAGAATCCGGTAACCTTTTGGAATATATTCTAGGATGTTTGAGGTCTTAGATGGTGTTGGTTTTAAAAAGAAGATTTTGAAGAGAACTAAGGCTTTAGATTTTTTTTTCAGATTTTAAGAAATGACTTTCTTTACACTTAGGGTTTTAGATCAGGTAGGCGTACTTTGTTGACTATAGGTAATGATCTTTTAAAAGATGTAAGGTTTATATTTTTGAAGGTGTACATAAGTTCAATTGTAGTATAAGTTTGAGGTTCTACAGACTATAACATATGAGGTTTTGGATATCGATTCGATTTAGGAAGTAATTTCATAGTTGATATATATAGAAATTTGAGAACTAAGACATGATCATGTGGATATTTCAAGTTTGAGGTTCTGCAGATTATAAACATTTGAGGTTTGGATATACGTGGGTTTAGGAAGGAATTTTAGATTTGAGGTGTAGATTTGTAAAGAATAAGAGCTGATAATGTGAATATTTAAGGTTTTAGATTTTTGCAGACTTTGGGTTGAGTTTTGAGGTTTAGGGATTTTAGATCCGACAAGCAAAGTTTTGAATATCATACCGGAAGTCGTACCGGTCAAGGCACTGGAACGAAATATTTCGGTACCGGTACCGTTTCATGTACCGTTTCGGGATAATATTTCGGTCCCGATACCGTTTTGGTACCGGTACCGGTATCGTTTTGTGTACCGTTTCGGAATAATTTATACCTGAATAAATTATATATATACAAGCATTAACTGTATTCCAAAATAACAACAGAATAAGTCATAAACTCAATACTTCTCAATACAAGTCTTAAGTTTTAAGTTACAACTAACATAAAGTTATAAACATCAACATTATCATGATAAAGTCATTAACGTCACCACGTCATCAAAGATACTCATCCTCATCAAAAAGACAATAAGGATCAGAATTCGACATGTTAATCAAAATATTTTCATCAACGTCATCACCGTCATCAACATCAATACCAACATTATCATTGTCTTCCTCATTTAGTGAGGCTAATGGCTCCTCAATATTTGCCCAATCCAAATCTTCTCCATCAAGAAGCTCAGATTCTTCACCAACCCATTCTTCCATCAAATCAATGTTTTCAAGATTGATTGGATTTAAAGCATCTCTTCCCTTTTTTATGCTCATGTAAAAATAAAATCAAACATAAGTGAAAATATTATATATTTTTCAAGAGTGAAAACATTAGTATTAAAAAAATTTACCTATCTCTCAGCTTCAAGTTATAATGAACAAATACTAAGTCATTCAAACGTTTACGCACTAATCTATTTCTCTTATTCGAATGAATAAAATCAAATGTGCTCCAGTTTCTCTCACATCCAGTTGCACTACAACATTGACTTAGTACTCGAACAGCAAACCTTTGAAGCGTTGGAACCTCGCAACCAAATTGGGTCCACCATGCAACTATAACAATAATGCAATTATAAATAATTAATCAGTAAAAATAAAATAAGATAAAATTTAAAGTACAAAGTCACATTATTTAACAAATGATATTGATAAATGATAATACTTGGATTAATCTTATCACGTTGGCGGATTGCTAAAGAATGTCCAAACTCACCTATTGCATTTTTATACAAGTCAAGTTCTGCAATGATCTTATCTTGATTATCGGGATCAAGTTCCATCTTCATAACACAATTGTTGAAGCCTCTTACAACATCATTTTTATTTTTAAAATTGGGGCTATAGTAAATTCCAGGATTAAGAAAACAACCCGCCGCATGTAATGGACTGTGAAGCTGCCTATCCCATCTTGAATCAATGATCCTGGTGAATGGACTGAATAAACTAACTTTATTATTGCAACTTGCTTTTATGTTCTCTTTGGCTCTTTCCATTGCATCATACAAGTATCACATTGCAGGTTTCTCATCCCCGTCAACAAGTCGTAGAACACGAACCAAAGGCTCACTAACTTTGACAATAAATTGACATTGAGCCCAAAACTCTTTATCTTCTAAAACGATCTCAGCTATCTCCTTCCCTATGTTACTCTTAGAATGACTTGATGCAATCCATTTATCATAAGTAAACATTTGTCTGAGTTCTTTCTTAAACAATAGCAAACATTGGATACTTAAAAAATTTGTCGCAAATCTTGTAATTGCTGGACGACACAAATCATGACCTTTGGTAAAGTCTTTTCTCATCAATGCCAAAACCCAACCATGGTTATAGATAAACTTTGTTATCTTTTTTGCCTTTTTTATTGCATCATCAATAAGGGGAAAACATCTTGGATCAGAAAAATTCTCCAACATTAAGTCTATGCAATGAGCTGCACATGGGGTCCAGTAGAAAGAGCCATACTTCTGTTGTAACTTTTTTCCTGCAACTTTATAACTTTGCATCATTGTCCGTTATGAACTGCACAAGATTCTCAGCTCCAATTTCTTGAACAACCTCATCAAAGATATTAAACAATGTTTCAGCATATTTTCTAAGGCCAGATGTATCAACAGACTTCAAAAACATTGTACCTTTCGGACAATAAACTAGAAAGTTGATTATTGATTGTTGCTTCTGCTTTGTCCAACCATCTGTCATTAGTGAACAACCGGTCTCATTCCAAACCTTCTTAATTTGTTACAAATAATCTTGAACCTCATCTACAACCATCTTTAACAAATTTCCTCTCAACTCATATAAAGATGGGCCCTTAAATCCTGGCCCGATGGCAGTCATGGCATCGATAGCTGGTTGATAAAACTTGGATTGAGCTGCATTGAAAGGCAGATTAGCATCATACCACCAACGTGCTACATCCATCTTTGCTTTTACAATCATCTCATTTGAAGACATAGAACTCTTAATTGAAGGTTGGGCCCTAGGAGTTGTTCTTGGAGCAAAAAATCTACTCAATCCCCCCACTGACTTTCCAGTTCCAGATTCTTTCGACTTCCCCTTACCTTTTGAAAGCTGAGATTGTCCCTCTATACTATTACTATCATCAATATCATCAGATGTTAAATCTATATCGCCTCCAATCTCTGAACTTATTTTTCTTTTCTTCTCTTTACTTTTTTTCATTTCATTAAGCAACTCATTCATTTGCCATTTTACATCTTCAGTGACCTTTTTACATGCTTCTACATCGCCTGGAATCCCAGCTAGATGATACTTCAACCGAGTGATCCCTCCACCTCTAATTACTTTATTACAATATAAACATTCGGTATTATTTCTTGCCCCTGGCACTGCACGTGCATGGGCCCAAGCTGGATCTTCTGATCTTACAGGAGCAAGTGCTGGAGTTGAACTTGAAGTCATACTACCGGTTGATTGACAACTAGACATTTATAACTATTAAAGTTTAAAACATTAACACTTATAAGTAAGCCATTAAGAAGAAACTCATCAAATCTAAACTATAAACAAACATCTATAAAATATATAAACAAACATCTATAAAAATATAATCTATCAAAATATAAACAATAAACAAACATCTATCAAAATATAATCTATAAAAATATAAACAAACATCTATAAAAACATAATCTATAAAAATATAAAAAAACATCTATAAAACATCTATAAAAATATAATCTAAAACATCTACAAAAATATAATCTATAAAAATATAAACAAACATCTATAAAAACATAATCTATAAAAATATAAACAAACATCTATAAAACATCTATAAAAAATATAATCTAAAACATCTATAAAAACAAACACTATAACAATATAATCTAAAGCATCTACAAACATATAATCTAAAACATCTATAAAAATACAATTATGATTTATTTATAAAAAAAGTAACAAAAAAAATCAAACTAAGTAATAAACAAAAAAAATAGTAAAATACCGAGATGAGGCGGTGGTCGGCGACGTGCGGTGCGACGAGACAGAGGGCGGTGGACGCTGGCAGCTGGCTGGCCGTCTGCGGTTTGGGACTCGGGTGCTGGCGCTGGAGGCTGCAGCTGCGTGATGAAGCCTTGAAGGAAGCTGCTGAAAAGTGAAAACCGAAAGAAAATAAAACGGAAATAAACAGCTGCGCGATGAAGGAAGCGGCCTTAGGTTTTAATTTTAAGGTGAAATTCCAACTTTGCCCCTAATTATTTGCCATAATTTCGAAAATGCCATCAGCTTTAAAACCCGACTGACTAGGCCGAAATGTGTACCGGCCGAAATTTTTGTTTCGGCCGGTATACCCGGTTTTTAAACCGGTACGGAATAGTAAATTTTTGGTACCGGCCGACTGGCCAGTACGGCATGTACCGGCTGGTACGGAACGGTACCAAAAACAGTGCCGACAAGCTTACTTTGTGGACTATAGAAGATAATCATTGTAAGATTTAAAGTTTTGATTTTTTTTTTTTTTGTGGTTTAGATTCTAAAGATGTACAGGAGTTTAGAGCGATGTCGGGTTTACAATTATAGATGGTAGAAAGGACTTTATGAGTTGGTTAAAGATATGGCTAAGAATAAGTAAAACAAGTTCAAGATTTTATTGATTAATTTATTTATCTTTAACTTGTTTTAAATATTTTAACTAGTATATATATTTTGTTTATACATATTTGTTTTCTTTCCTTGGAACGTTTAACCGAGTTTAAGATTTGAAGATGGCTACTCATTGTTGAGTACGAAACCTGGAAGATTTGAACAAAAACAACAATGAGAGGGCCTGCACATTCGAGCATTTTAATCACACTCATCCGCCCACCTTTGATGGAAGAGGCGACTCCAATGCAGCTGAGGATTGGATATAAGTTCATCAATTTTACAGATTTCGGAAAGTGATTCTAATATAGTTTAAGAGTTTAGAATTGCAGACTTGACGAATTGATTTATAATGAGATTGGAGTTTTTAATTCCGCAGGCTTGGTGTGCTAGCTTGAATTATTTTGGAGACTGATTAGGCTGTAACCATTAAAATGGGGTTGAGTTACTGATATGAAAATTTTTCAGGAGAGAATTTCTTTGGAGATGGAAGGTAATGATCTAGTTTGTGTATTTTCTGAGGATTGAAGATGTTGATCTAGTTTAGAAAATAATTGTTTTTAGCTTGAGGTTACAGTGGCAGGTTTATGATTTGATCTATATTAATTTTAAGGATAATAGATGGTATAGATTTAGGAAATTATTCTTGTTGATTTCGAGGATATAGGTCTAGATGATGGAAATGGTAATGATGGATCACTTGCACATTTGGAGGATTATTGGTTTTGACTAAGGGTTCATGAGATCGATGTGTAGTAATGGTGAGAGTACATGGATTTCAGAGAGTACAGGTCCTAGTCTCATTTTTGGCTTCGAAGAAGTGGCTTTGGTAAGTGTTGAAGAGGAGTCGATACAATAGTATTAAATTCAAAAGACCTTGGCTTTGAGTTTTGATGAGATGATCGAAGTGTACAGTCGAAGAGAGTTACTCAATGGAATGATGGTTGGCAATGATTGTTGTGTTTACCTTCAGGAATTAATTGTGACTTGAGGACACATAGGAATTTAAATTGTGAGGGTATACTTTCCTTTGGAGATTGAGCTTCCAGTCGAGAGAATTATGGACGTTATTATTTAACTTGAAGAGAGATTGTTGGGTTGCCATGTATGGTGTATGATAAAATCTTAGAAGTTGAAACTTAGGCATCAGCGGTGGATAACATAATTAAATATGTGAGTTGATAAAGCATTAGGATCCTTTGGTGTTATGCAAATAGTTTTTTTGGTGGATTGAAGATTTGAGCAGTATGGTTTACCTTGAGGTTTAATAGTGATGTGCTATTGAAGGAACTAGTCGTGCTAATACTAACTAATAGGAGTAGAAGTAGGTGGGCGAGTTACCAAGAAAGCTTTGATAATGTTTTGGTGAAGTCAATGGTAGTTCGTAGTGAGTTTAGTCACCACTAGATTAGATGATATTCAGAATTCAGGTGATGAGCTTTTGGGTTTAGGTTGTCGGGTAGAAGTGTATAGGCGCTCTTATTGGTTAGTCGGGTTGGATTCGAGCCGTTTAGGGTATGTTCCTTATCTTAGATGAGATGAGTGTATTTTGGGGTGATGTTACTTGTTTTCAATTTGAGATGCTGAAGTTGATTGATACTGTTTTTCTGTCAATGATCATGGATGTATTTTGTGGAATATTGATTTTGATTAAGCCAGCGAGAGTTAATTGAGGAATATGAGTGATAACTCATGGTTGTGGGAAAAATAGTTTTTTCTACCAAAATGTGGTAAGAGTTTTATGGTTAGTAGTTATGGAGCCATCTTGTGCTTGATGGTGTTGTTTTTATGAGGACATAAATTTTATGCATGTGGCGAATTATCAGAGTGCTCAGCAGGAGCATGATAGTTTGGTTGTAATTAGGAGTTCAAATTTTGTACTGATTTTGAGGAATTAGTGGTGACTTGAATTCTTGAGACGATACTTGTAGTTGGAGTTTAATCACTCAGTTGTACCAATTATGTTATTAATGGTTAACTTTGGAAGTAGCCATTAGGCTACCAAGGGTAGAATACAATGAAGGTTTGGAAGTTATACCGTAGGAGTTGTTTAAGGTTAGTACAGATTATTGAATGGAGTTATTAATCATTGAGATTCCTTGGGTGTTGTATTAAAGCTCTTGTGGAAAAGGAGATTTTGGATATCATAGTCGCCCTTGGAATATTAGGCGTGATGTGCCACTAGGGGACTAATGCGAGTATGATGGAATCGCCTTTGGGAGTATACTTGAGAGAGCATTACTCATGCCTGTTTGGGAGTTTTTGATGGTATGTTTGTCTCGAGCGTGTTCTGGGTTGTATCTTGTATCCTACTTTGGCATTAATGTTTGACTTCACAAATTTAGAGGACGAAATTTTATTTAAGGGAGGGAGGATGTGATACCCCGTATTTACGTATATTTTTTTTCATTAAGTACCTATTACATTTCTTATGATTATGGACTTGTTTTAAATTTTAGATGATTTACGTGATATTATTTTATGACTTTTAACTGTGAAATTTAAATTCAATGTGTTTTATTATTATTAATTATTGTTCATTATATAAAATGATCTTTATTTTAAATTAATTTATTGTTGGATTTTATTATTATTTTATTTAAGCTATTCGTAGCGTTTAAATTATTTTATTTAACTTGCTGTTTTGAAATAATTTTCGTTGAATCATTTGTGTGAACCAAGATATGAGGATTGGACCTTATTTATTTCTCTCCATTTTTCTTTTCCGCATTTTTTTCCCCCATTTCTTTTTTTCTCCTCTCTCTCTCCTCTCTCCCCGCGTGCGCACGACGCCTCCCCTCTCTCCCCGTGTGTTTTCCTTCCTTTCCTAGCCCGCCGTCGTGCGCCTCCATCCGGCGACACCGCCCAGCCCACTACCTTCCCCATCGGCCGGCGACCCCACCCCTTCAATCTCAGCTCCTACCGTGCTGTCGTTTGCTCCCACGCGCAATACTAAGCCGCTGCGTTCTTTGTGCTCCCGCACCACCGTCGCGCCACTACCGTCCACCAATTTTTCACCACTTCATCCTCGACCTCCTAGCAACCCAATGCACCCAACCCCAGCTCCGATCCACCACCGGTGAAGCACATTCATCAACATTTCTGTTTTGGGCTTTGTGATCTTCGACCGCCCTCTACGCCGCCACCCACGGCCAACCACCACCACCACTAGCTTCACCGACATCCCTAAGCATTTCCCTAGTAATCTCGAGTCTTCATTTGTACTCGTTCAAAAGTGGGTTTTTGAGACCCACGACCTAGTGCATTTTGCACTGTTCCGTTGTTGTGTCGCCACTTCTTGCACCTCCGTGATCCTTCGAAAAATATGTTATAGCGCTGTAAGTATTTTTCCAAAGAACTTTTAAGATTTAAATGTATCTTTGCACTAACTCATATTTATTGTGAACTTGTTGGTTGTGCCGGACTGCGTCCGAGGAGTAAGGAGTCGATTGGATTGGATTATGGAGTTATTTGTGTGATTGGTTTATGATGTGAGATTTGTTGACTGTTTTGGGTTTAAAAATATTGGCGTTTTGAGTTTGACGTTGGTTATGGTGGATATTGATGATTTTAGAAAGTGATGATATATTTTGGGATTATGAGGGTTTTCGGTTTTGAGGAATTAAAATAGGTTATTTTAGAAGTTTAGGCTTAAATATCGAAATACGTGATTGATTGGAAATTTACGGAAATTACGTGATTATTTTTTTATAGGTGACGATTTATAGTTGACTCGACATTTTTTTTAGGAAAAGTTTGAAAAGCTAAGTCGTTCAGGTAAGCGGGGTTCCTATGCTAGATTTGCATAAAAAAGTTCCTATTCTAGATTTGCATAAAAAGAAATGAACTGAGGTTGGTTTGTAAAAAAATGTGCATGTTGTTTTAAAAAGAAAATGCGAAAAACAACCTCAGTATATGTTTTGCATTCACATATGAGATATGTATGAAAGATAAAAGAAATGTTTTTGACATGAATAGTGTAGATATGAGCAATATTTGACATGTTTATGAAATATTCAAAAGAGCGAATATGATATCATTGAGATTTTTATGCATGTGATATGAAATGATTTGGATCTGTTTTTTATCAAATGGAAATGATATGAATATGTTTCGCACGTGTTTTGATATGGTATGGATATGATAAAACTTTGACATACTTATTTGTTCTGAATCTGATTCTGAATATGGTTCTGATATGATGATACTGGTTCACATGATATGGTTGGTACCAACATGATACGATATGATATGAGTGCACCCACTTTGGAAATAAAGTGGTCTTTTTACGGGTTCTTTCCTGTGTGCACACTCGGGGCTCCGAGATTGAAAAAGGGAAAGTTCACCATATGACACTGCCTGGTTTGGCCATCGGAGATAGCACAACCCTACCACGGGGGTTAAACATAGTATATGATATGATACGATATGATATTATATGATAAGATGAATATGTTCAGTTATGTTATGCCAAAGTATTTTTTAATTTGAAAATGATCTTAAACTATGAATAGTTAATTTTAAATATGAAAAAATTGAAAAGTCGCTCTGATTATTTGATTACACGTTTTTCTAAAATCTGCATATAAAAATAAAATATTTTGTTTCTGCATACTGAACTTTCTAAAAATGTTCATATTTACCTTCTAGTATATATTTTGAAAAGGCTCATCATTCAACAGAACATATTTCAACCAAGGGGAGATTGCTTGTACCTAACTTGACGAAGGGGATCTGATGAAGACGAAAGAGATTCTGTTTCACAGTCGATGTCCTTAGGTCTGGCCTCTCTGCGTTTCGTGTATGTCTTCTTCTTATCTACTTTTTGTGTTTTGTGTTTCTTTAATATAATATGAAAAGCCACGTCAGTCATCGGTGGACAATCGGTACAGGAGACTGCTTGTACCTAGAAGAACTGGAATTCGAATATTTAGAAACCTACAACTTTAAAAGCCAGGCTGTGACCTTCGAAAATGTGACCGCTTTATCCTACGTGCCATCGCCTCATTTGTCTGCGATGGCTTCGATCCGAAATGTCGACCCAGTATCGCCGTTCTTCGTTTTCTTCGCCAACGTCTTCGTCAGTGGCCAAGCCGACCTCCTCTTCTTCATAATTGTCGTCGGAGAGTATGAGGAAGGCCACGTTGGCAAAGAAGCGAGCGCCACTTAGTAACCTGACCAATGTCAATAACGTGGCTAACATTGCTTCCCGAAGCTCCGTTCCTTCCTATGCCTTGGTATTTGCTCATTTAATCTCGTTTTGTGTTTGTTTGGGTGCTGAGAAAACGTAGTGAAAAACCATCCCAAACAAGAAAATGTAGTGGGAAGAAAAGGACTTTGAAAGAAGTCTTTCGTTTATGGTGGTTCTCTTCAGTTTGTTAAATGTTTGGCTTTTGAATTATGGCCTTTTCCGTTCAAGGAAATGGACGCCGATCCATTGGTTTGTGGAGAAATAAAGCCAACTACAACAATCGGACTTGGGGTGGCCGAGTCTTTTGGGAACCAAAGCAAAATGTCCATTAAAGACCAAAACTTTGACGCTAATTTTTGTTCTTGATAAACAGAGTGCGGGCTTTTAGAATGACGAGCATGAAATGAGGAACTGTTGGGGCTGACTGGTACGTCTCAGTTAAAAGTGATATATCTTCTCCTCGGATTCTTTTGTATCTTTTCCTTACTTGATATTTTATTACTAAATTCATACAATTGTGCCTCCCTGTTGAGTTGCTTGCTTTGAACTGTACAACTTTTGAACCCACTAAAGGCGGTGATGGATTTTAATAACAAGAGTTAGAATTAAGAAACTTTAGATTAAATCCATTATGAGTTCTTTTAGTGTTTGATTGATAGAAATACTATCAAACTCAATGCACTAGTGTGTACCACAATTTCCGTTCTGTCCTGGTATATCTTTTAGTTGTAAAGAGGAATATTTATTTAACTATCTTCATATAATTTGAAGGTGTCGTCAACAACTAATGTTGACAAGACAAAGAAGGGGCTTTCTGCAAAGCCCGACGGCACAGGACTCGAAAAGAGTAATCCTCCGGCATCCTTGAATGTTATATCAAGCACACTTGTTCCTTGTAGCAAGGTTACATCTTTCCCTAGAAGTGATGAAACTGTCCCTCGTGCTGTCACCATTCCTGCACCACGCAGCATGGATGTTTCTCCAAGTAAATCAGATGGGCTTTCGGTTTCTTTGGATGAAACTATGTCTACTTGTGATTCTTTCAAGAGCCCTGAAGTTGAATACCTAGACAATGATGATGTTCCAGCAGTTGATTCCATCGACAGAAAGACATTTAGAAACCTCTACATTTCAGACCATCATGAAAATATTGGTATTTCATTCTGGCATACCAATATATCAATCATTCATCTTTTATATTCCATAAAATTTTGACTTATGATATGTTGTTGTTTAACTTTTATGGCAGTGAAGTATAATTTCACGTATTCTTGACTTCCGAGTACGGTTTGTATTGACTTGCTTGCTGGAAATATCTGCAATAGAGATGTCCTAGCACATATGAAAACAGATGATAAAAATGTAGATATTGATAAACGCAGCTTAATTTGTGCAACCTTTGCTTGTGACATTTACAAGTACTTGTGTGCGTCTGAGGTACGTCTCGTACTATTAAAATCTTTTTCAGCGCAAGTGGGGGCATCCATGGTGATTCTAGTCTACAAAGTTACTCTTATGTTATTTTAGTTTTTTGGTTTCTCATTGTCTGTATCTATTCTCCTTGTGATCTGTTTTCAGTACTCCTGGGAATTGTAGACAAAGAAAAGGCCTTCCACAGGCCTCATGGAGAGAATTCAGAAGGACATCAATACCAGCTAGCATGCGTGCAATATTGATTGATTGGCTTGTGGAGGTAATTCATACTTTTAAACGATGTAAATTTTGTGAGGATCACTTTTACTAACTTGAAAATGAGGATTTTAGGATATCAGAATTTCTGTTGGCAGTATCAATATTATTACCCAACAATTGTAATTATAATATCAGGGTGTGCAAAGGTTAATCTGGTGAAGTTCTGAAATTTTTTTCTAACTACAGGTGGCTGAAGAGTACAGGCTTGTACCTAACACATTATATTTGACTGTGAACTACATAGACCGGTATCTTTCAGGCAATGTGATGACCAATAGGCAACGGTACATACAGTTACTTGATGTTGCATGCATGATGATTGCCTCGTAAGACAACATTTCCCTCTTCTTCTTCTTCTTCTTCTTCTTCTTCTTCTTCTTCTTCTTTTATTTTTATTTTTGCATATGCTATTGCATTTAATTTGCCTTTGAAAATGTGATTCAGTAGATAATATTAACAAGACATACTCTCCAATACCTCAGTTGGATGAAGATTGAAGGTCACTGATTTTAGCAGCTGGTTTGTTTCAAGCAATAGAATTCTTTTTTTTCTTTTTCTTTTTCTTTTTCCTTTCTATTTTTTTTTTCACCCACCATATTGTATTATATACATATTGTTAGTGTATATGTTAGTATTAGTGTATATGTGTTAAGTATGTGCATGAGTCCTACATCGGTTGAGTAAGGCTCCTGTATAGCCTTTGGCCTCCTATATATAGGCCACCTTATATAGCAAAATTGATATCCAGAATTGATTAATACAATTCTAATACATATAATGCTCTTTTTTCCTTTTCATCCTAGTGAATTCTGGGGTTTCTAATGATTTTATTGTTTCAGTATTCAGACCACTAAGCTTGTTGTATATATGATATGCATTCAAATGATTTTTCATTTTATATCCCGATTAAATTTTTGCATGTAGACAATATGATTCCTTTTTTTTCACCCTAATTTTTCCTTAAGAGGTCGTGTTGTTTTGAGTAAAAATATTAAAAGAAGTACTACATACAAAAAATTATATAAAAGTAAACTTCCAAATGACGTGTTTTTATCATGTAATTCGTTAAATCTATTTTACAATTAAAGTAATTTTATAATTTAATGTACCTCATCAAATTACATTACTTTATGTATTTACATTTGTATAATCTTTTTGTAACTAAATTATTTTAAAAAAATATATAACAAATGAAAACAAATAAAAGTAGCATGAATGGAATCATAGGGACATCGGTCATCGGTCACAAAGCACCTCAAAACATGAGGAATGATTAAAGATTTCAATACTCATGATAAGCTTAATTAAAAACTTTGTGGGTATTATCTTTTAAAGGTTCGATATTGGTGGAAGCTGCTAGCCAGTTAGTTCTGGCCGGCCGTAAAAGCTTTAAAAAACAAGATATCCCAAACGACACGTCATCTCGGCCTAGCTCACGCGGCTGCATGGCCGCATGGAATCCACCAGCCTCCTCCTAATTCAGACGGGAAGGCATCGATTACGCGGTTAGCGCTAGCAGTCATAAAAGAAATCAAACTTAGGCATTGATTCCGCTGCAACAGAAATTTCTTGGAAATCTATCATAATCAATCCCAATTATAATCTATCTTTTAAGCCAAATTGGGTCTCGCGGTTTACGGATGTCACGAATTATAAACTAAATAAAATTTGTACAATATCGATCTCACTAAATAACACCCACTCCACTTCCAGTGTCCCTTCAAATTATTTAGAGAATAGGTATTTATAATCGTAAATTGTGTAATTATCTAATAATTATTTAAAAAAAAAGAATAAAATATAGAATCTATATAAAAAAAAAATTTAATTTTTTAATAATGAATCTCACATTTTTTCAAAACGATTACTTGACGTTTACAAACTTCACAATTGTACCTAAAATTACTCAATTACTTAATATTAAAGGCGGAGACGATCATATATTTAATAAATACAAAGACAGTACTATATAGATATATATATATATATATATATTTATATATATGCGCAATCGAATCCTTGGAGCCGACCGATCGAATCTTCTCGTCAACTTCAAGTACTCTTGGTCCATTAAACAAGAAGAAGAACGTACATTCGACGATATAATATATGGAGCAAAAGTCGAATAAGAAAGATATATAGTATTCAAGATCGATCTGTCATGCACCAGATAATTAAATAAGAGAATAACGGAGTGAGTTTAGAGAATAACGGAAAGAGTTTTGCGGGTTCACCTAAAACGAGTCTAAATATATTTAAATATTAAGATAAATTTAAATATATTTATAAAAAATTATAAAATATATAGATCCCCACTATTACTGTTCACCTGACATATTATGTTACAGCCAGCGCATCAAACAAAAACTTGTAAAAAAAAAATGTAAGCCGACGTAGAGGCTTGCTTATTGCTTGTTTTATACATATGTCCTTTTTAATTATAACTTTTTTTATTTAAAAATGAGAGTAATGTATAATGAGAATAGTGAAATGTCTCTTTCAAATCCTTGAAAGCAGGTTTGTCAATTGTGGGGCCCTCAGATGAGTTTAAAATTGGAGTGCATTCAATGGGGTGTAATCGATCAGGTCTGATCTAGTTTTTGACAAAATTTAGGATTGAAATGATATGTACCGATTTTATATTTTTTAAAATTGATTACATATTAGTTACCCTCCTAAACCGATATCTCTGATTTTACCGGTTTCCTTTCTAGTATGGTCCGGTTTTTCAATTTTTTAAAATGTAAGTTTGTCATTCAAAATCTGTTAATAAAAAAAAAATATTGACTTGACTTGAGCCTTATTTTTATTTAATAACTCACTAACTGCACTATAAGAGCATTAGTTATGGCCTCAACAAACTTTAGCCAAAATTTGACTAAAAAATTCACTTTTACAAATTTAGCTAGCCACTTTTCATCATCATCAAATAACAGGCTCAACAAATCTTTCACTATTCTAATAAAATATTGATTTTAAACTTTTCATTTATTTTAGTTATAATTGTAATTTAAATATTTATTCATTATTAAAAAACTACCTATTAATTTTCTAACGTTAATATTACTCCAATGGCTACATTTCTTCAACGGATATATTTTTTTAACTTATATTTCTCCAACAGCTATATTTCTTCAACGGCTATATTATTACACTATAAAACATAACATTTCCTCAATAATTTTATTCACTTCAACTCAAGTGAATATTTTAGTCTAAAAGAATTATTTGGCTAGTTCCTTTGGGTCAACAAATTTGGCTAGTGATTTAACTTGAAGTTAAAATCACTGTTGATTTGTTGAGCCAATTGTAGCACATTATCTTGCACTTTAGCTATTCTTTGGCTATAATTTAGCTTTGTTGAGCCCATAACTGGTGCTCTAATAATGTAAGTCTTATTTTTATTTTTATTTATTTTTGTTGAGCTTTCACAATTTATTCAAATCCTCAACCCCAATTGATAAACAGGACACAGAGTGACAAATGTTATTCTAGTAGAAAAATTTCAAAAATCCAATCACAAAATCCTAATAACACAAACATAATCACAAAAATCTTAAATTTCGGATTCAAAAACCCTAAATATCATCTATTCAGGATCATTCATTTGCAGTAAACACATTCATTTGCAGGAGTATTACAGATCAATAAAATCAATGATAGTACATACTTTGTTCGGGATGCACACAAAATTTCTTATCAATAAAATCAAGAAAATCAATTAAATCTATAGGAGGCAGGAGCATACCCACATCTCAATTCCAAAATACATCAGAAACCACAAAAGGACCAACAAACAACAGCGATTCAAAACTAGAATCAACACCATCAAAACTCAAGAGATTAAAAACCAAAGAGAGAGAGATAGTACCAATCGACAATCAACGAAAAGATGCTACGAAGGGGATGAAGAGAACTTCGACATAGTCATGGAGGCATCAGAGGGGCTGGAGAGAGTGGATGTGATGGAGGGAGGGCTAGGGTTTTCGCTGTTCGGGGAGGGGGGTGGAAAGTGAAAGACTGAAAGTGAAAACTGAGGGATTTTGGGTTGGGGGGGCTGAAAACTAACATTGAAACGGCGCCGTTTTAACAGATGATTTATTTATTTATTTTTTTTAAAAAGAAAAACTAAGTTGCATGAAACGGTGTGAAAACAATTGAAATTGCGTCGTTTCAACAGACGGTTTATTTAAAAAAAAAAAATTGAGTTGCATGAAACGACACTTAGTAATTTCAAAATTCTCCCCCCGGACTTAATCGGCACCATTTAGGTCCTGTTTTATACTAAACGGCATCGTTTTGTGTTTGGCAGATGAGGTATAATGTTATGCTTTTATCTTTTTGGCACATAATTTAATTAAAAAATTATTTAAATTACTAAAATTAAAATTAAGTAGACTATTCAATATGGATTATTTAATTATGTGATTTAAAAAATAATTAATTATAATTATATTTATGTTTTTAATTGCTAATATGTTACTAACTTAGAGTATGTCAATGTATTAATATTATGAATCTATCTTAATTGTCCATATTTTAAAATTTTTAGATTTTACATTTTGTATATGATTACATTTAGTTAATTACATTAATATTTGTAATTACTTTGTACTAAATAACTATAGACTATACCAATATTAATAGTGATATCCATATTATATATAGTTCTAGACTTATAGTGAACTTAATACTAACATATTAAGTTAACTATACTATTAGTCTATTATACATATATTATGCTATAACTCTAATATATTATAATGATATTAATATTAGTTATAGTGATTTAATATAAGAACCGGTCTAAGACCGGTTCCTATATTTTATATAATATTATATATATATAATTATTTTTTATATTTTTTTTTCCAAATGGTCTCGTCCAGTCTGGAAAACTACGGAATCGAAACCAGATCGGGTCTAGCTGATTTTCCTAATATAGGAACCGGTCTCGGACCGGACCGATTCAAAACCGAACCAACTGGTCTTGTCCGGTCCGGTTTTTCAGTTTTTGGTTTAAATTTATATCCCTAGTATGCATAAAACATTTGTTTGGATGTTGAGAACAGTTAAAAAATAAACTCAGCTCAGATGATTTCATCATCCAAAAATAAAATATGTGTTTGTTTCTAAAGGGAAATGAAAGTTAAACACATATTTTACAACTTTTTTCAAAAGTACTTTTTCAATAAAATATTAAATTATCTTTTGAGTTAATTCCTCCCAAATTAAATACAAAAAAACAGTAATATATTATATTTGAAGTGCCGTACTGTAAAAGTTGAAAATTAATCAACATGATTTTCGTTTTCTAAAATTAAGTTGTAATACTGTTATTATTTTACAAAATATCATTACTCGACGAGTTTAATTTTCGTTTCGTTTTGTAATCTTAAATTTATGATCAATCGATTGGTCCCATATATGTTAGTCAGTACCCCAAAAATCAAAATTAATATACGCTTATACAAAATTACTGAATTAGAAACCCAATTCATTAAAAAATATAGAATTGTAAAATAAATTATACTACGCGATATTGCGATTATTATGAAGATTCAAATGATACTTGCGTATGAGAAACCAAGCATAGATCTATGTATCAAAAAAAAAAAACATAGAGAGATCTAATAGTGTGCTAAAAGCAAGTTTACATTTATATATATAATTTTTTTGTAACGAAAATATTTTAAAAAAATATATAGCAAATGAAGACAAATAAAGTAGCATGAATGGAGTCATAGCCATAGGGACATCGGTCATCGGTCACAAAGCACCTCAGAACATGAGGAATGATTAAAGATTTCAACACTAAGGATAAGCATTAAAACCTTGTGGGTATTATCTTTTAAAGGTTCGATATTGGTGGAAGCTGCTAGCTAGTTAGTTCTGGCCGTAAAAGCTTTAAGAAACAAGATATCCCAAACGATATATATATTGACAGATCTCTCCTTTCTATATATGCACCAAATCAAGACTTCCACAATTCTTGTAATTAGCTTATTTTTATGACTCAATCAAATTAGTCTACTTTCCTTGTATATATATTTCCTTAGCTAGTTTATTGTACTGCTATTTATTTGTAAAGCATAATACGAAATAATGCAATTCAGTCCAATATTTCTCTCAATTCTTCCCTCTTAACATGGTATCAGCCTAACATCAAAGATCCAGCCATTCTGCCATGGACGACACCAGTAACCCACCCATCCCCTCTTCTTATCTTCTTCACCCCTCAAATTCTCCCAGTTTAATTCTTGTTAATGGCCTTCTCACATGTGACAACTATCCAAATGGCAAAAAGCCATGACCAGAGCCCTCAATGCCAAGAATAAACTTGGCTTTGTCGATGGCACCCTCATACCCCCTGAAACCACTAAACCCGAATATACTCAGTGGAATCAAACGAAGGATATGGTTCTTACCTGGATTCTCAACTCCATCAGCCATTCCCTTGCCAATTCCCTCGAATACCATACCGATCCCCGTGCTGTCTGGCTCGACCTCTCTTCCCGTTTCTACCATGGAAACAATGCCCGCATCTATCACCTCAAACAAGCCCTCTCCTCCTTGCACCAAACCACAAACTCTGTCCATGATTATTTCAACCAAATCAAACAGTTGTGGGATGAACTTAGCCATCTCCAAACCGCAACTGACCTCAAAGATATGCAACGACAGGCTGATGATGAACGTGTTTTCCAATTTCTCCTTGGGCTCAACGATTCTTTTGCTCCTCTTCGCACCCAAATTCTGGCCATGGATCCGCTTCCCACCATCGGCAAAGTCTTCTCCATCTTGTTTCAAGAAGAGCAACAGAGGCTCCTCAACCTCCAACCCTCAGCCTCCGAAACAATGGCCATGGCTACCCGCACCGCTGCTCGCCCACGACCTCCTCTGAAGTGCACCTCATGCGGCAAAGATGGCCACACGCGTGACCGTTGTTGGACCCTCATCGGGTACCCCCCAGGTCGAGAGCCCCGCACCAACAAATCGCGGTCGTCCATCTTAGGGCCACCTCCATCGACTGCCAATCTTGTTTCTATCCCTCCACCGTCGACTGTGAACCTGGTTTCTCTTCCTCCCGAGTTGTACCAGAAGCTGCTCAATCTCCTCGCACCAACAACAGCTCCGATTGACCCATCTTCCACCCCTTTTGCTGGTAACCTCTTCTCCCCCTCTGATTTTTCCTTCAATCGGCGCCTTCATTGGGTAGTGGACAGTGGTGCAAGCCACCATATCTGTCACCAACGGGAAGCCTTTGCCGATTTGAAGCCCCTTACCCATCTGCATCACATTCGGCTTCCTACGGGACAAGATCAAATTCTTCCTTGTGTTAAGAGGGAAGAATTGAGAGAAATATTGGACTGAATTGCATTATTTCGTATTAAGCTTTACAAATAAATAGCAGTACAATGAACTAGCTAAGGAAATATATATACAAGGAAAGTGGACTAATTTGATTGAGTCCTAAAAATAAGCTAATTACAAGAATTGTGGAAGTCTTGATTTGGTGCATATATGGAAAGGAGAGATCTGTCAATACTCCCCCTCAAGTTGGCGCATGGAGGTTCGTAATGCCCATGTCCTAAAGCTTTGGTGAAGATGTCTGCAATTTGCTCATGTGAACAAGTGTGGACAGCTTTGAGGAGGCCTGAGCGGATTTTGTCACGAATGATATGACAATCAATCTCAATGTGTTTGGTGCGCTCATGAAACACGGGATTGTGTGCAATATACAGTGCTGATTGATTGTCACAATGTAAAGTAAAAGGCTCGGGATGAGAGACACCAAGATCAGTGAGAAGCTGTTTTAACCAAGTGAGTTCACAGGTTGTGACGGCTATAGCTCGATATTCAGCTTCAGCCAAAGAACGGGAAACTGTGCTCTGTTTCTTGGTGCGCCATGAAATCGGACTGGTACCTAACTGAATGAAGTAGCCAGTGGTGGAGCGGCGGGTGATGGGGCAGCTGGCCCAATCAGAATCTGTATAGGCAGAAACATGTGTACTGTTAGATGAAGGGAAGAAGATACCTTGGTCGGGACAGCCTTTGAGGTAGCGGAGAACTCTAGTAGCAGCAGTCATGTGGGGAACCCGAGGAGCATGCATGAATTGACTGAGTGTGTTGACGGCATAAACAATGTCTGGTCTGGTGATGGTCAGATAGATGAGACGACCAACAAGGCGACGGTAAAGGCTTGGATCAGGAAGAAGATCACCATCTTGAGTAGTAAGCTTCAAATGTTATTCTATAGGAAAAGGAGCAGTCCGTGCACCAAGTTATCCACTGTCTGAGAGAATGTCGAGGGCATATTTACGCTGATTAAGAAAGATGCCTGTGGGTGAGCGAGCAACTTCAAGTCCAAGGAAGTACTTCAGGGAACCAAGGTCCTTTGTCTTGAAATGAGTGGAGAGAATTTTCTTGAAAATCTCAATCTGAGAAAGGTCGTTACCAGCTACCAAGATGTCATCAACATAAACAAGAACAAGGACGATGCTGGTGGAAGTGGTGAGAGTGAACAAAGAATGATCTGCCTTAGATGAATGAAAACCTGCATCAAGAAGCACAGAGGTTAGTTTAAAAAACCAATTCCGGGAGGCTTGTTTGAGGCCATAGAGGGATTTTCGGAGACGACAGACGCGAGTCTCCCCCTTAGGACAATATCCAGGTGGTGGGGTCATGTAGACTTCTTCATCAAGATTGCCATGCAAAAAAGCGTTGTTGACGTCGAGCTGATGGATAATCCAAATTTTGGTAGCTGCAACTGCCAATAAGCAGCGGACCGTGGTCATTTTGGCGACCGGAGCAAAAGTCTCATGATAATCAAGGCCTTCAACCTGAGTGTATCCTTTGGCAACAAGCCGGGTTTTGTACCTCTCGATGGATCCGTCGGCTTTGAGTTTGGTTTTGAAAATCCATTTGCACCCAATGGGTTTCTTACCAGGAGGAAGAGGCTCAAGAGTCCAGGTGGAATTAGCCTCTAAAGCACGAAGCTCAACAGTCATGGCCTCGTGCCAGTGGGAGTGGCGAATAGCATCAGTATAGCAAGAGGGTTCAGTATGAGATGTAAGAGCATTCAAATAAGTAAGATGTGAGGGAGAAAAACGAGAGTATGAAAGAAAAGCAGATAAAGGATGAGCAGTACCTGAAGCCGACGAAGCAGGTGTAGATGCCGTGGGCTCTGCATGTAAAGTGGGACAAATATAGTCGTGAAGGTAAGCATATCGAGTAATAGTGCGACGAGGGCGAGAAGCTGAGGGATAGGGATTGGGAAAGGGCATGGGGGACGGAGAATCAGGAAGGACAGGAGAGTCAGAAGAAACAGAAGAGGCAGGAGGGTTAAGAGAGTCAGAAGAGACAGGAGAGTCAAGAGATATAATAGGTTGAGGGACGGGAAGAGGAACAGTAGGAGCGGAAGGAGATGGAGTCTCATGCAGGTCTTGGAAAGGGAATGTTTGTTCGTGGAAGGTGACATCTCGGGAGTAGAAGGTGGATTGGGTTTGAAGGTTGTAGAGTTTGTAGGCTTTATGTGTGCTAGGATAGCCAAGGAAGACACATTTAGTGGCACGGGGTGAGAACTTGTCGCGATGAGTGCGGAGAGTTTGAGCATAACAAAGACAACCGAATACACGAAGATGATCATAGTTGAGAGTTTTATTGAACAGAATTTCAAAAGGAGATTTATTTTGGAGAGTCCGGCTAGGAGTGCGGTTGATGAGATAGGTTGCGGTGATGACACAATCACCCCAAAAAGATAGAGGTAAGTGAGCTTGAAAACGAAGACTGCGGGCAACATTTAGAAGGTGCCGGTGTTTACGCTCCGCAGCGCCATTTTGTTGGGGAGTTTCAACACAGGTACGCTCATGAATGATACCGTGTGTGTGTAGGTATGTTTGAAATTGATGGGAAAGAAATTCTTGTCCATTATCAGTTCTAATAATTTTGACGGTAGTGTTAAACTGATTGTGGACAAGAGCGAAAAAGTGTATTAAATGGGTGTAAGCCTCAGATTTAAAACGCATAAGATATACCCATGTTGTGCGAGAAAAATCATCAACAATAGTGAGAAAATAATGAGCACCACATAAGGATGCCGTGCGATAACCACCCCAAATATCACAAAAAATACGATTAAAACGAGAATCACTTTTATTTGCATAAGAAGAAAAAGGTAATCTTCTGTGTTTAGAACGAGCACAAACATCACATTCAGAAAGATTACAAGGAGAATAAAAAATACTGGGAATATTAAAACTGGAGGGATGACCTAGACGTTGATGCCATAGAGTCTTATTTGCAGTGGTTTGAGCAGCAAAAATGACGGTGGGTTCGGGGCGGTACACGTAAAGCCCATTGCATAAATTACCCGCTCCAATCGACTTCATCGATGGAGAGTCCTGAAATAAACAAGAATTAGAGGAAAAAGTTATTAGGCAAGAATTATGAATGGCAATTTGGGAAACTGAGAGTAAATTGAAGGACAATAGTGGAACATAAAAAACATTTTGTAATGTGAGAGAAGGAGAGAGCCGACAAGAACCCAGCCCTTCGGCTGGGATATCTTGTCCCGTAGGAAGCCAAATGTGATGCAGATGGGTAAGGGGCTTCAAATCGGCAAAGGCTTCCCGTTGGTGACAGATATGGTGGCTCGCACCACTGTCCACTACCCAATGAAGGCGCCGATTGAAGGAAAAATTAGAGGGGGAGAAGAGGTTACCAGCAAAAGGGGTGGAAGATGGGTCAATCGGAGCTGTCGGTGGTGCGAGGAGATTGAGCAGCTTCTGTTACAACTCGGGAGGAAGAGAAACCAGGTTCGCAGTCGACGGTGGAGGGATAGAAACAACATTGGCAATCGATGGAGGTGGCCCTAAGATGGACGACCGCGATTTGTTGGTGCGGGGCTCTCGACCTGGGGGGTACCCGATGAGGGTCCAACAACGGTCACGCGTGTGGCCATCTTTGCCGCATGCGGTGCACTTCAGAGGAGGTCGTGGGCGAGCAGCGGTGCGGGTAGCCATGGCCATTGTTTCGGAGGCTGAGGGTTGGAGGTTGAGGAGCCTCTGTTGCTCTTCTTGAAACAGGATGGAGAAGACTTTGCCGATGGTGGGAAGCAGATCCATGGCCAGAATTTGGGTGCAAAGAGGAGCAAAAGAATCGTTGAGCCCAAGGAGAAATTGGAAAACACGTTCATCATCAGCCTGTCGTTGCATATCTTTGAGGTCAGTTGCGGTTTGGAGATGGCTAAGTTCATCCCACAACTGTTTGATTTGGTTGAAATAATCATGGACAGAGTTTGTGGTTTGGTGCAGGGAGGAGAGGGCTCGTTTGAGGTGATAGATGCGGGCATTGTTTCCATGGCAGAAATGGGAAGAGAGGTCGAGCCAGACAGCACGGGGATCGGTATGGTATTCGAGGGAATTGGCGAGGGAAGGGCTGATGGAGTTGAGAATGCAGGTAAGAACCATATCCTTCGTTTGATTCCACTGAGTATATTCTGGTTTAGTGGTTTCAGGGGGTATGAGAGTGCCATCGACAAAGCCAAGTTTATTCTTGGCATTGAGGGCTCTGGTCATGGCTTTTTGCCATTTTGGATAGTTGTCACCTGTGAGAAGGCTATTAACGAGAATTAAACTGGGAGAATCTGAGGGGTGAAGAAGATAAGAAGAGGGGATGGGTGGGTTACTGGTGTCGTCCGTGGCAGAATGGCTGGATCTTTGATGTTAGGCTGATACCATGTTAAGAGGGAAGATTTGAGAGAAATATTGGACTGAATTGCATTATTTCGTATTAAGCTTTACAAATAAATAGCAGTACAATGAACTAGCTAAGGAAATATATATACAAGGAAAGTGGACTAAGACTGCGGGCAATTGATCATTGATCATTCTTAGGCATTGATCATTCTGCTGCAATAGAAATTTATTGGAAATCTATCATAATCAATCCCAATTATAATATACTTTTTAAGCCAAATTGGGTCACGCGGTTTACGTACGGATGTCACGAATTATAAACTAAATAAAATTCGGGCATCGATGTCACTAGGTAACACCCACTCCACTACCAGTGTCCCTTCAAATTATACTTAATATTAAAGGCGGAGACGATCATATATAATAAATACAAAGACAATATATAGATATGAGCAATCGAATTCTTGGAGCCGACCGATCGAATCTTCTCGTCCACTTCAAGTCTTGGTCCATTAAACAAGAAGAAGAACGCGCATTCGACCATAATATATGGAGCAAAAGTCGAATAAGAAAGATATATAGTATTCAAGATCGATCGGTCATGCACCAGATAATTAAATAAGTGAAGTAAGTGCTACAACAGGTTCAAACCGGCCTCTCGCCCAACGGGGAAACGGAAGAAGACGAAGATGGGGAAGCTCGAATGCAACATTGATGGGAACCTGGTTGACACAAAGTACAGCCAGCCAATGCCATGGATGGGCCTCTATGCTGCAGTAGCGTCCCTGGCCTTCCTCATCTTCATGACTGCGGATGTCATCCAAGGGATCCGCTATCGGAAATTCTGGTTCCCTTGCAAGTTCTCCTCTCTCAACGCTACTTCCCTCACCTTGTTAGCTGTGGCAATTAAACTCTCGGTGGATTTGAATACCTCGATGCCTAGCCGGCAGGATCAGCTTGCAAAGCTTAGCAACACTGTCTTCATTTGTACGGTAATGAGTAATTCTATGCCTTCCCTTGGCACCATGCAGAACAAGGAAATGTTCACCAACATTCTGGCATTAGGAATACTTGTTATCACTGTTATTGTGAATATTTGCATCCAACTAGCCACCGGAGTAATCTATGTTTTCTGGAAAGAACATGCTTTCATCCTGTTTAACATGCTTCTTTTGCTTCTTCTCTTGAGTTTTTCTGCCTTGACTGTTCCAAACACTAAGCAGTATTTGGAGCTCAAGTACAATAAAAAGCACCTATTAGCTCTCAAAGAAGGCTTGAATCAAACTGGGAAACCGGTTGTTGACAAACTTAGAGAAGATCTCATGAAATATTGGATGATGGCTCATACGGGCAGCCCCCAGTTTGTGGTGGGGCGTTCCGTGACATGCACAGCTTCTGGAGCATTCTGTCTTCTGAGCCTCGCAACTTTAGCGCAATCTATGCTTAGATCCCAGCTTATGCCATGGTCATTTAAATTTTGCAGCGGAGAGTCTGATTATAAGTGGTCGACCACTTTAGTTCTTGCTACTCAGACGACTGCAGTAGTAGTCGGTACTATTGGTCCAGCATGTAGATGGTTCATGGCCATCAATTTCTCATACCATAACAGAGGAAATCAAACTGGCAGAAAAGGGTTTAAAGTAGAGAACTACTGGATTCAGAGCTTAGTAGAGATGAAAGAGAGCCCATTAACTTTCATACGTGTTCGTAACAAGCAGTGCAGGAAACTTGTTCATGATGCAAAAGATCTTTTCTTAAACTTGTGTATCGGAGCGCAGATTGGACTTGTCTTAATGAGCAAGTGGATTCGACTCATTTCCACTTTATTTGTAAGCTGGATCTTGTACTGCAGCCACTGCTACCAAGGTTTGAAGAAGAAGTTTATATTCAAGAGTGTTGCAGACATTGAATCAGTTTCAGGTTCACAGCCTTGCATAAAGCTGGATCTAAGCCGTTTTGTTTTGGATCTCGAAGGCGAGGATGCATTGGTTGAGATGATGAAGAAATACAATTGGGGCCCTACTGATTACTGGTTTCGGAAGGCGGAAAAGAGCGGACCTAAATACCTCATCACACTATTGAAGAACTCTACAGATGGATTCAAGGGAGTGGTGGAGTTTGACAGTAACCAAGTTCCTTCTTTAGAATCTGAAGAACCGCCAAACTGTTGGGCTCTTCCAGTGGTGACACTAACATGTATTGCAGCAGCACTTCCAAACATCAGTCCTACATTAGTTGAAGAATTACTATGTAGTGTGAACGAAGGTCTGACGTATATAAGACTCTTAGAAAACAACCTGGACACAAGAGAAGAATTGCTCAACATCAGGAGGGTAGCAGAGGGGCTGTGGGTACGAGTGGAACTCTATCGCAAGTGGTTGGATGTTGATCTCCATAAACTATCCCGTCAAGGAAAAACCCAACAGGAAACACTTCAAAAACTTTCAGATAATGCAAAGAACAAGCTTTTGGAGTTCCACATGAATCACACGCCGCAATGTTTGAAGCACGGTCCTTCCAAATGGCCAATCAAGATATTGGCTGCCAATTCAATGTATAGGATAACTCAAACTATGCTGCTAAAGAGACAAGGCGAAAATGCCCAGATGGGTAACAAACTGTTTGAAACAGTAGCTGTCATGATCTCTGATATACTGGGTGCTTGCCTCACTAACATGAAACGTTTTATATCCATGAAGTGTTTGAACGGCGCCATTGAAGAGAGGGAAGACAGCGTGAGACATGCAGTTGACATTCTTGGTAAAGCACAAAAGATTCTGAAACTTCAAGAAAATGTTTCGTTTCCCGATTTAGATCCCTGTCAAATGGCAAGCATTGAAGAATGGCGTTTATTTTACATGCAAATGCCCTTGCCGTCAGAGAGTGAGACAGCTTCTTCAAGTTCAAGTGACTTGCACCTAATCATTGACTCTAATTAGCAAGCGCGGAGCAGAAAACAGAGACAGCTTATGATTTTCATGTTTGTGCAAAGTTTTTACTCTGAGAAAAGTGGCTTCTGCTTCTTTTGCAACTACTGATCTCCGTGTTTTAATTAAATAAAATATTATTATGAGTATTTCAAATAATTAGATGATATAATTAGTTGAGTAAAGCTACGCGCGCGGCTATTTATACAGCAGCTTTTGTCCTCTTGACCTCGCACTGCCATGTAGCTGCCACGTTGTCATTTTATTAAAAGAGAGAAAAAAAGTAGAAAGCAACCCAAAACTAATTCATTGTCGTCTCCGTGCATCTATCTTTGTACTGATCTATTCTATTATAGTAAAACAATTCTCTTTTTCCCACCATCTTCTGTATATGAGGGTGAATTGTAAAGTAGGAAAGTAAAAATAATTCCGCCATAATTAATGCTTCCTTTACACTCATGATCTCTCTTCCTCGATCTTTTTGAGTTGGCATTTATAGCGTAAATGATACTGACCGATCGAATAAGCAAAGCCAATTCAAGATGATCACATGGTTCAACTCACCTATTTATGACTTCACATATTGCTTTTTTCACCCAACTACGTCCCACAAATTTTGTTGTTGTTTGTTATCTGGATTGTATCTTTTCCCCCCGAGGAACAATAACCATATTCCAAAATCTGCTCTTCAGCTCAAATATCAGAGAAATCATCTAAGCCGGACCTCGAAGTCTAACACCAGATAGAATTTTGATTAATTATGACAGTTACTATGATTAACATAAAGAAGACAAGAAATTCACTCAAAAATACAAAGAAAATTCTGGAAATAATTGATTAATAATAAAATTAGAAATCGTTTTTATGAAGCCCACAAGCTGGACTTCCATAGTTGTAAAATTCGAAATTATGATAATTTTTTTACAAATGAAAAAATCTAAATTATTGTATGAAAATTACATACATAAATAAACAAGAATCCTATAAAAAAATTTGGCCAAAATCGAAATCAGAATCACTTCCAAAACATGAAATCAAATATTTATTAACAAGGCAAGAATGAACGTAAATATATGATTTTGGAGAAAATAATTGATATTATTCTGAAGTGATTTGGGAGGAAATAAGTGATACCCCATATCAATTTGGGTTTGCATCATTCTCACCGGGTTGTAGAGCATTCGTCCTCAAATCTTAAACTTTATTGCCTCGATCTTTTGAATGTCCAATTAGATCAATATTTCTTTCTTTTTGTTGTATCGCCATGATGTCCAATTATACTCCAAAGTTAAGCTTCTTTCCCACATCTCAAATCCAAAAAAAAATATTTTGCATTAGAGAATTTGAAAAAAAATCCTTTAACTCCAATAAAATCAACATAGTTAATTGTCTCGAAAGTTGTTTCATGATCTTTAAACTTCAAAACTTAACCACTATTTTATTGTCTAAATTTAAAATAGTTATCTCATCAACTAGGTTATCTTCATCAGAATAAGTATCGTAGATTGATATTGAGTTTTATCCTATAAAAAAATGTCCATCCCCAAACTCTTCTTCCCTCGTAATGGTAAATCTACTTAATCTCATGCAATATATAAACAAAACCTTCAGCCTGTAGAGTAATAAAAAATTCTGGTAAATCAACAATGAAACCGAGGTCGCTTTTCTACAAAAACCTTTCCAACAAGCCACGTGACCGATCGATGTTGCTGTTGCTCTTTTCAATAATCTGGATCCATGCATGAATGTGAAATCTTCAATATTTCCTAGCAAACTTAAGCGGCCAATAGAGCGCGCGGTAGTAGTACTGTAAACAAATATATTTATATATATATATGCATTGCCAAAGAAGATATTCGGGATGATCAAATTTGAATGTAGCTCATGATCAGTACAGTTAATAAAGAAAAATTATAGTTGTAGTCATGAGTGTGCAAGTACTGTCACTACAACACAATTGTTTTTTAGTGACGGTTGGGAAATTGTGACAGTCCCTAGACCGTCACTAAAGATAGAATGAGATTTTTTTACATTCGAACGTATGGGAAATATGCGTTCGAACGTCACATGTACGTTCGAACGTTATGTCTGTTTACGTTTGAACGTAAAATGTTTTGGCGCAACCGTTCGAATGTTATTAATTTTACGTTCGAACGTAAAATGTTTGCACCAATGTTCGAACGTTAAGTAATAACATTCGAACGTTCATTGTAAATTTAAATTAAATGACTTTACATTCGAACGTTATTGTGCATAATTTGTGAACAAGTCTAAAAAATTGAATTGTATATATTTATATATACACACTTTGTAATATATAAATATATATTATTGATTTATATATATTTGAAATGCAGTGATTTAGTATTAAAGTTGGAAATTATAACATCAAAGAAGATTAAAAATTGAAATTAAAAAACGATAAAAATATTCAATAATATTTTTCGTTACAAATATTAAAAATAAAATAAAAAATTTGATAGAATGTAGTAAACGACAGTCAGATGATAACGTTATCCGCAAAAGTCGAACTCCGTACTTCCTCAGTCAAGGTATCAACCTTGTCGTTGAGGATAGTTACACGATGGGTGAGTTCGGCAACAGACGCCGATATAGCCTCGAGCGATCGATCGATCTTATGATCAATATGCGCAGTCAGCTGTGAGATGACCGCATCAACCCAAGCAGGCCGCACATCTCCTGCAGATGTACTCTGCGTATGCTGACTACTACTCCCGACATGACCTGGCTCAGGCTGCGTCGGAGGAACTAGATCCTCTACAGGGGGTGGCTGACGTCCCCTCACCTGTCCAATGCTACGTCGATGCGTGGTCATGTCGAGGGGGCTCATCTGATCTTTGACCCGCTCCTCTGGCTGGGTCGGCACTCCCCGTGCAAGTAATAGTCGGCTGATGAGGACACCATATGGGAGATTATCCGTGGAGACGATGCTCGCCTCGTAACGAATCCTCTCAAAAATGTGCAGTGGCAAATCTATAGGATCTCCACGTGCCACTCGTATAAAAAATTGTGCCCAAAGCCGACTAAATGTGGTTTTATGAGCCACAGGATCGACATTTGTTGCAACAATAAGGTGCAACATGCGGAAGAAATGCAGCAGATGGTTCTGGTTGAAGGCGTTCTTCCGCTCGATCTGCATGCGATCCCTCCCGGTGAGGATGTAGAAATCCTCGTCTCGGTCATCATCCCGAGCCTCGACGCCAGTATCCTCAGCCTCTGACTGGCCTGCATCTCTGGCTGATGCTGGCTCACATCCCCGGCCAGTAGATGATGTAGAAGTGCCTACATCCTCACGGGGTGTCGAGTGTGCAAATGTCTCCACTCCTCGACGAATCCCGAGGTGCTCGCCGATGACATTTGCTGATACCTCAATGGAAACACCGCGTACAGTCACGGTGTGAGAGGATGCATCCGGAGGCATGTCACACATCCCCATATAGAATTCTTGAACCATTGAGGGGTATACCTTCCCCCTCAATGTGCAGATATTTCCCCAGCCTCTACTGAGGAAAACATCTCTTAGGTTCGTCTGCTGCCAACAGAGTTCGTCGAACTCATTAATTAAGACCTCTCTCTCTACCATAACAGTACGAGCTCCGATACGGGCAGTGTCCGACGTGGCTCCTTCCCTCCCTCGTTTCCGTGTATGCAGTGGAAGAGCCATATCCTGAAAATAGAAAAGGAAAAAAAAATTATTTACAATAATGCATTTTTTTGTATTAATTTTAAGATGCTCTGCATTAACGTTCGAACGTTTTATCTTTAACGTTCGAACATTAAAGATAAAAACGTTCGGACGTTAATTTATACGTTCAAATAATGTAAATAAATTTACGCTCAAACGTAAAACAAATACGTTCGAATGTACAGATGTACGTTCGAACATAAGCAGTAAACAAATACGTTCGAATGTACGTTCGAACGTATTTGTTTTACGTGTGAACGTAAATATGAACGTCCGAACGTCGAAGCATGAATAATGTAGAAAATCACTACGTTCGGATGTTATAATTAAATGTTCGACCGTATGTGATTTACGTGCGAAAGTAAATATTCACGTTCGAACGTATGTCGTTTAATAATATTCACGTCTGAATGTAAGACGATTAACGTTCGAACGTGGAAGCCGTAACGGCTCTGTAATTTAAACGTCGTACGTTCGAATGTCTTGGTGAAACGTTCGAACGTTTTGACGCAGAATGGCTGAGTCGACTCAGCCATTATTGAAATCCCGAAAATTTCTCTACAAGGTTCTAAATGCCGAAATGTTACCATGTAAATGAAGTATACACTTCAAGAAACATTTCTACGGTGACTATTCGGCCAATGACTGGCCGTGGTGGCCGGAAAATGAAGTTGAAAATCCGGTAATACTTATTCGGTTTTAAACAAAACTCAATCCAAATCTCAATCTAAATCTCAATAAAATACATGTTATTTGAATAAAAGATGAATGCCTACCTTTTAGTGACGGTTGTGGCGGAGTTGACGGCGGCGGTGACGGAGGCGTGGCGGCAAAGAACGGAGAAGACGATGGAACGTTTTGGAAATGTCGTTTCGACGTTCGGTTTTGGCCTTATATACACAGAACGTTCGAACGTACTTATTATTACGTTCGAACGTTTGTCAATTTAATTTCCAAAATTTTATCTATAATATATTATATTATAAATGTTTAAGTTATATATTAGGATGTTATATAATATTATTGACAATTAGATTATTGGTTTTTTTGTGAGTGCTTGTTATATTTACAAAGTTTAGCAATATGTTTATACATGTTGTTGTGATTTTATGCTTACTCTTGAAATAATTGTGATTATTGTTTGTGAATTTTGTGAATAGTTTATGAGTTTATGGTGTTTATTGATGAATTAATAAGTAACAATTTAATATATATTATTGATTTATATATATGATATAGTTTATATATTATATATGTTGATGTTCTCATTTAAAATATATTATGCTATCATACTATACAATGTAGTATATAGTTATAGATATATAAAATGTAGTATATATATTATACTATAAGTTAGTATATAATAAAGAATTTAATAAGTAACAATTTAATATTATATTATTGATTTATATATATGGTATCATTTATATATTATATACATTTATGTTCTCATTTAAAGTATATTATGCTATCATACTATACAATGTAGTATATAGTTATAGATATATAAAATGTAGTATATATATTATACTATAAGTTAGTATATAATAAAGAATTTAATAAGTAACAATTTAATATATATTATTGATTTATATATATGGTATAGTTTATATATTATATACGTTGATGTTCTCATTTAAAGTATATTATGCTATCATACTATACAATGTAGTATATAGTTATAGATATATAAAATGTAGTATATATATTATACTATAAGTTAGTATATAATAAAGAATTTAATAAGTAACAATTTAATATTATATTATTGATTTATATATATGGTATCATTTATATATTATATACATTTATGTTCTCATTTAAAGTATATTATGCTATCATACTATACAATGTAGTATATAGTTATAGATA
The DNA here is from genome assembly GCA_961763995.1 of Juglans cinerea. Lineage (NCBI taxonomy): Eukaryota > Viridiplantae > Streptophyta > Magnoliopsida > Fagales > Juglandaceae > Juglans > Juglans cinerea. Next base: position 2,977,149 of record CAUIVZ010000016.1, on the reverse strand, counting down.
TATAAAATGTAGTATATATATTATACTATAAGTTAGTATATAATAAAGAATTTAATAAGTAACAATATAATATATATTATTGATTTATATATATGGTATAGTTTATATATTATATATGTTGATGTTCTCATTTAAAGTATTATGCTATCATACTATACAATGTAGTATATAGTTATAAATATATATATAAAATGTAGTATATATATTATACTATAAGTTAGTATATAATAAAGAATTTAATAAGTAACAATTTAATATTATATTATTGATTTATATATATGGTATAGTTTATATATTATATATGTTGATGTTCTCATTTAAAGTATTATGATATCATACTATACAATGTAGTATATAATTATAAATATATATATAAAATGTAGTATATATATTATATTATAAGTTAGTATAGTAGGAATCGTACGTTCGAACGTTTCAAGTTAACGTTCGAACGTTAAACTAAGAGCGGGAAATTTCCCGCTCAAATATGGTAACACTTTGATGACATGTACGTTCGGACGTTTAAGTTAAATGTTCGAACGTTCATCTGTAAATTTACAAACGTTCGAACGAAAAATTGTGATACATTCGAACATATATGAGGAAAGTGCGGGAACTTTCCCGCTAGATTTTATGTTATAAATAAGAAGGGTACGTTCGAACGTGTACTGTAAACGTCCGAACATTCTGGGCGGGAATAATTTTAGAATATAACGTTCGGACGTACAACTTAAACGTTCGAACGTTTAAACTAATAATTTTAGAACTTAATCAGTACGCGCACGGGAGGAAGCGGATCATTTCTTCTTCTCCCGTGCGCGCAACAGAGAGAGAGAGAGAGAGAGAGAGAGAGTGTTAGAGTGAGAGAGAGAGTTGAGTTAGAGAGTTAGAGAGAGTTGAGTTTTGGTAAGAAAAATTTTTTATTTCTTGTCTTTATTTGAATTTTATGATATTTATACAATGTGTTTTTGTTATAGAATATTTCTAATAAGTTAGTGTTTCTATTTTTTTGAAGGATTGCTTGTTTTGGGAAGTTGGAAGATTTTGATTTGTAAGAGGATATTGTGAGTGCTAGGTATATTTCTAAACTTTATCAATATGTTGTTATGATTTTATGCTTACTCTTGAAATATTGTGATTATTGTTTGTATAGTTTGTAAATAGTTTGTGAGTTATTGTAAATATGTTGTGATATGAATTTAAAATATTGTGTTTATTATTAGAAATATATTTTCATTAGGCTTTGTTAATACATGTTTATTGCTTACTCAAGTTTAGAAATATGTTAATACATGTGGCATGTTATTTTGTGAATATATTGTGAGTTATTGTGATATGGACTTGAAATATTTAAATTATTATTTGTGAATGACGTTTGAATACATGTTACAAATATATTGTCCTTAAGCTTTGTTAATACATGTGGCATGTTATTTTATGCTTACTTTTTATCATATTGTGATTATTGTTTGTATAATTTGTAAATAGTTTGTGAGTTATTTTAAATATGTTGTGATATAAATTTGAAATATTGTGTTTATTATTAGAAATATATTGTCATTAGGATTTGTTAATACATGTTTATTGCTTACTCAAGTTTAGAAATATGTTAATACATGTGGCATGTTATTTTGTGAATATATTGTGAGTTATTGTGAATATGTTGTGATATGGATTTGAAAAATTGTGATAATAATATTTGAAATTAAGTAATAACAAATAAAAGTAACTCTTTAAGAATTATAATAATTAAAATTATTGTATAACCATTGAAATTAAGTATGATAATTAAATATTTATAATAATATTTGAAATTAAGTAATAACAAATAAAAGTAACTCTTTAAGAATTATAATAATTAAAATTATTGTATAACCATTGAAATTTAAGTATGATAATTAAATATTTATAATAATATTTGAAATTACGTAATAACAAATAAAAGTAACTCTTTAAGAATTATAATAATTAAAATTATTGTATAACCATTGAAATTAAGTATGATAATTAAATATTTATAATAATATTTGAAATTAAGTAATAACAAATAAAAGTAACTCTTTAAGAATTATAATAATTAAAATTATTGTATAACCATTGAAATTTAAGTATGATAATTAAATATTTATAATAATATTTGAAATTACGTAATAACAAATAAAAGTAACTCTTTAAGAATTATAATAATTAAAATTATTGTATAACCTTTGAAATTAAGTATAACAATTAAAATTATACTTTAAGAATAATGATCTTGTACACAACGAGGTAATATGATCTTGAAGAAATGTTGGAATTTCAATTTAATTGCTTGACTGTCATAGTCTCTTCGGCCTTGAGAGTTGTCAAGGTCGGACAATTTGTGACGGTTAAGTAATTAGACTAAAATTTAAACATTTCTTCAAGATCATTCTCCCTCGTTGTGTACAAGACACGAAACGTAGGGTCACATAATCTTCCATCCTCTTTAGTTTAACAATATAACACTACTTGAAGGTGACATTGTTAATTTAAACAACATGGAGATATTGTTGTATGATTTTTTGCTAGATGCGTGTGACATTGCATAAATACCCTTAGACCCGTTTGGGAATCAATATACATTTATGTGTCCACTGATTCCTGAATTGTCCAGTGTGGACAGTTTGAGATTATATTATCTGTATTACACATTTTTGTTACTCGCTACTTTCCACGTTTAAAATGAAGTTTCGGTGTCTTCTTCTACTGTTCTTCGGGTATACTGTTCGTCGGGTCACAATCCCGATATTTGAACATGTATACTTGGAGAATTATGGGGAGCTGCTGCCGAAATTTCTACTAACGTAGAAATTAGTAGAGTGACGAGATTTGTGCAATATGGAGAATATAATCTCGAATGGAATAGGACCAACTACCTTATCAAAAAAGTAATGAGAATTGGAGCATGACATGCATGTGAATTTTCAATGTACGTGTTATTAATATATAGATGTTTTTAGAAATGGACAAAAATTGGATGCGTCTGGACGATAGACTTGGAAAGGATTACGTACCCTATGCATGTGGAGTAAGAACTTTCATTGATTTTGCACGGGCTTCTGCTGATAGTCGTGGTTACATTAAGTGTCCATGTCGAGGGTGTAAAAATTTGTGTGCGATAGGATTGGATGAAGTAGAGCGTCATATATTTGTGAACGGTATGGATCTGGGGTATACGCGATGGGTACTGCATGGTGAGCCGTATGAAGGTTCAGCAGATGTATTGGTCGATCATCACAATTATTTGCGGCACATGGATGATGATTATGAGCATGATGAGATGGAGGAGATGTTGGGTGACATTGGAGCTGGGATGTTTATGGATGAGGTTAACGACAATGCCTCAACTGGTGGATCAGGGACTGATTGTGAAAATTTCCCTTCACTGTGGGAAGATGCAAAGCGCGAGCTTTACCCAGGTTGTACAAAACATTCCAAAATGTCGTTTATTGTGCGGTTGCTTCACATTAAATCATTGTGTGGGATGTCGACGAAAGCAATAAACATGGTATTGGACTTATTTAACGAGGTGCTTCCCGAAGGGTCTGCATTGCCTAAGAACTTTTATGAAGCGAAGCAGTTGAGAAAGGGATTAGGATTTGAGTACAAGTCCATACATGCATGCAAGAATGATTGTGTATTGTTCTGGAAGGAGAACGAGGAGAAACAAGCATGTCCTGTATGTGGAGAGTCGAGGTGGAAAGGTAAGAAAAACGTCCCGGTTAAGGTGTTGCGGTATTTTCCCTTGAAACCTAGGTTGCAAAGACTATATATGTGTAAGAAAACAGCTCATGATATGAGGTGGCACGAGGAGAAAAGAGTTAAGAATGACGGGTATATGAGGCATCCAGCTGATTCACTTGCGTGGTAGTCTTTCGATAATCAGTATCCAGAGTTCGGGTTAGAAGCTCGGAACGTGCGCCTGGGACTCACAACCGATGGATTCAACCCATTTGGGAATATGAGTACAAGTTATAGCACTTGGCCCGTGGTATTGATTCCATACAATCTTCCACCATGGAGGTGCATGAAGGCGCCAAACTTTTTGTTAACTTTACTCATCCCTGGCCCTAGATCACCTGGGAATGATATTGACGTATTCATGCAGCCGTTGATTGAAGAGCTGAAAGAGTTATGGGAAACAGGGGTTAGAACTTATGATGCATCTAAGTCGACATCTTTTCAGATGCATGCTGCGGTAATGTGGACCATAAATGATTTTCCGGCGTATGGGAATCTTTCCGGCTGGAGTACGAAAGGGAAGTTAGCGTGTCCGACATGTAATAAAGAAACTGCTAGTGAGTGGCTAAAATTTTCTCAGAAGTTGTGTTTCATGGGTCATCGACGTTATTTACCAGCAAATCATGCATGGAGAAGAGAATGTGCCAAGTTTGATGGGAGAGTAGAGGATAGGATTGCACCAAAAGAGTTGTCTGGAGAAGAGATAGTGGAACAACTGCAACATGTTAGAGCGAACAATTTTGGCAAAGGTCGGGGAAAGAACAAGAGAAAACGAGCCGTACCAGAATTGAATTGGACAAAGCGTAGTATTTTTTTTGACTTGCCGTATTGGTCTTCATGCAAGTTGCGACATAGTTTGGATGTAATGCACATAGAGAAGAATATTTGTGATAATATACTGAGTACATTGATGAGTATTAACAAAAAGACGAAAGACACGATCAAGACGAGGAAAGATCTTGAGAGAATGAGAATTAAACATAATCTGCATTTGCGGGTGGAAGGCAACAGGGTGGTCATGCCGCATGCATGTTTTACGATGACGAGGGAGGAGAGGATGGATTTCTGCAAATGGTTGCAAGGTGTGAAGTTGCCAGATGGTTATGCTTCAAATATTGGTAGATGTGTGAGTCCTGATGATTGGAAAATTAATGGATTGAAAAGTCATGATTGTCACGTATTTTTGCAGAAGTTATTACCTGTGGGAATTCGTGGGAAGCTTACATCTAATGTACGTGTGGCCATATCTGAACTATGTATGTTTTTCAAGGATTTGTGCGCTCGGGTAGTAAATCGAGATGTGTTGTCGAAATTGGAAGAAGACATTGCTACTATACTATGTAAATTCGAGCAGATCTTTCCACCATCATTTTTTGATGTCATGGTCCATTTAGCAATACATTTACCGTGAGAGGTACTTCTGGGTGGACCGGTGCAGTTCCGTTGGATGTATCCAGTTGAAAGATATTTGGGTCGATTGAAACGCACGGTTGGGAATAAAGCCAAAGCTGAGGGTTCAATAGCAGAGGCCTATATACACGATGAATGGTTAACATTTTGCTCTCTATATCTTCGTGGTGTTGAGACACGATTTAATCGTCAAGAGCGAAATGCTGATCTTGCTACTCCGCCTCCTCGTGAGCTATCAGTGTTTTCCCAGAATGTACGACCCTTGGGTGCACAAACAGGTTACGATTTAATTGATGGAGAGTTGGGTAAAATTCGGTGGTATGTGTTAAATAACTGCCGAGAGATTGATGATTATCTTAGGTATGTCATTTCATTTCTTTGAATAATTATAGTTTTCTTTAAATTAATTAGAATTGTTGTGCTCAAAATATACTTCTTTTGCAACATGTTATAACAGTGACCACATGGACAAACTTAGGACGGAAGGCGTAGAAAATATAGAGGCAAGACACGAGGAAGAATTTCCCGGATGGTTTGAAGAACGTGTATGAACTAAAATTATATATATGTTATATTGTGAAATTTTTAACTCTGGATAATGAAATAATAAATATATACTATTTCAATTTATAGATTTTGGAACAACGTGCTCGTGATCCCGGATCAATTTCTTCTGAATTGTATGCATTGGCCTGTGGTCCCTCAAATAGAGCACTTCGATATACTGCATGCACGGTTTGAGGTTATAGATTCCATACTTTGGACCGTGAACGTAATAGAAAGACTCAAAATTGTGGTGTGTTGGTCGAGGGGAGTCATGGAACATATGATATTGACTATTATGGTGTCATACGTGATATTATCGGATTGAAATATCTGGGTGGGTCTGTAACATATGTCTTTAAATGTGATTGGTGGGATCTAGGCGGTGGTCGGGTTTCGATACATAGGGATAATCACTTTACGAGTGTCAATACTGCATCTAAATGGTACGAAGATGATCCATTCGTATTGGCTTGTCAAGCTACCCAAGTCTATTACTTGATTGATCCAATGAAAAGTGCTGATGAAGATAGTGGGGAGATAACTTGGCGAGTCGTACAAAAATTTGTTCCTCGAAATATATATGAAGCAGGAACGAGTGCAGATTACGAGAATAGTGGAGATGAAGATGACACTCCGATTGTTGAGGCATACCAGGAAGATGGAGAGGGTATTAACTTGTTTGTTGACCTCGGTGCACTCGAGTTGCTCCCCTTGTGTAGAGATGATGTCCCACCCGTACATCTCGACCCGTCTGTATTAAATGATCATTCAATTCAAGTCAGTGAGGAGGAAGAAGAAGAAGACGAGTCAGAAGATGAAGACGTATTTCTATCCGGGCAGGAGGTGGATAAAGATGATGAAGAAGAGGTGCATGATGATGATGAAGATGTTATTGATGGAGATTCTGAAACAAGCATGGAAAATTCATCTGAAGAATAAAAGTACTAAATATTTTATTCATATAGGTGACTATAAAATATCTTGAATTTTCATAATTTCTTCTAATTAATTTTCTTTGATATAATTAATTATTTTAAAGAATGCCGCCAAAAAAACAACGAATAAATGTGCCTCCGCCAAGTCCTCCAAGTCCTGAATCCATTGAGGACTCCCCACTCGATGAATCAGTTCCTGAAGATCAAGCTAACACAGAAGAGAACAACAGCCAGTCGACACCTACCAGTAAGGAAATATTGTCGTTGATAATTATATATATAGTTAATACTTTTTTCTCAATAACTATATAATTATAATTATAGTATATCTATTATCATGTAGTTGATGCATCTGCACGTCGCGGTCGTGGCTATACACGTGGAATCTCTCTTGAAAAAAATAGAAGGCATGGTAAACTGAAGATCACAATTCCTGATAATTCCACTGGAGGAGTGGATGATAGTGCAGCAGCGCTTTCCTCCTATATTGGCACAGTAGTTCGAGCTTATGCTCCATTTTATGTGCGCTCATGGCGAGATGTTCCGAATGAGATTAAGGAGCACATTCGAAGTCGTGTGCTGGTGAGTTTACTTTTCAGTACATTTTTTTCACCTAGATTAATATATTATATTTTTTACCTGATTCCCTTATTAGGATGAATTCGACCTCAACTTTGGCCGTAGCGACGATTTGAGAACCGTGAATGAGTTGATGGCTACAATATTCCGACGTCACAAAGGACGATGTCATGACCACTTCAAGAAGTTTGAGACGTTGGAAGAGGCTGCGCAGTCTCCTTTTCAGCAGATGAAGTTAGATGATTGGAGAAAGTGTTGTGATCTTTTCGCATCTCCAGATTATCAGGTATTTTACATTTCTATCTTTTAATTATTTACATTCATATTCGTTTTATATATTATATGTATACATATTACAATTAACATTTTTAATATATTTTGTAGCACTTGAGTTCTACAAATGCACAGAATAGATCCGTTCTGACTGTCCACCATCGTGCCGGTTCAAGGTCATTCCACCGTCTTGCTGAAAAAATGGTAATTAAAAAATTATAGAATTCATTTATTTTCCTGATATTATTTCTGATAAGTACTAATATTATCTTTTTAAAATTGCTAATATTGTCGCTTTGTTAGAAACGTGATGATCCTGAAAACTTTTCCCTCATTCATGTCTATGCTGCTGCTCACACTAATGAGCATAGTGAGTGGATAGATCCTGTCGCTGCAGATAATTATGTAAGCAGTGTTAATTTTGTTAAATAAATTATTTATATAATATTTTAATAGTTTATTTCTTATTTCTATTTCTTTTAATACGTTACTAATTATTTACGATCATTACCTTTTAAATTGCAGAGCAAAATGTTGGAGATGCAGTCGGCTTCTGAGGAATCCTCTCCTAGTGACATAGACATATTCACGCAAGTGCTCGGGCCGCAGTCTAGTATGGCAAGAGGTTTGGGACGATCTATCAAGCATAAATGTTCATCCTCCTCAACTTCATCGGCTTCACAAATTAATAATCTTACGGCAGATTTAGAAGCTGCACGGCGTGAGAATGAGTATATGAGGTTGAGACAACAAGAGTTAGAGTCTCTCTTAGAACGACAGTCTCATTTAGAGACGCGTTTGCAGGACCAACAGAGAGACCAGGAGGAAAGAATACGCTGTGAAGTGCAAGAGCAAGTGCAACGGGAGATGATGGTGCAAATGGAGCGTGTTATGTCGTTGCAACAGAATCCCCGTGGGCGAGGGAAAAAGAAGAAATAAATTTTATCAATATTTCTGACTAGTTTTAATATCTAATTTTGTGCTTTTATAAGACATTGTTACTTGTTAATTGGGTATGTAATATGATACAATTGGTATTATGTTTTTAAATTTTATGAAATTAGTATTTCTGATCTGTACGTTCGAATGTAAATAAAAATCGTTCGAACGTTGGTTCACACTGTAACAAACGTTCGAACGTAAATACAATTGAATCGTTCGAACGTACTCACGCTAAAACGAACAAACCGTTCGAACGGTAAAGCGACTAACGTTCAAACAAAGAACTTGCATTCGGACGCTCCTTCGTTTACATTCGAAATAACGTCCGAACATTAAACGCGCTACGTTTGAACATTTACGTTTACGTTCGAACAAATATTCGAACGTTTATTGTAATTAACATTCGGACGCATTAACATTCAAACGTAAATATGATACGTTCGAACACGATATCCAACGAACGTCAACTTCTCTCATTCGAACGCCAATCGGTCGGGTATAACGTCCGAACGTTTAATTTTACGTCCGAACGTGATTTTCTGTGACAGTTCATAACCGTCACAAAAAAAGGAACGTTCGAACGTTGTACCGAACGGAACACTTCCAATCGTCACTAAAAATATTTTTTGTGACGGTTGAACAGTAAACCGTCACCAAATGTTTTCTGTGACGCACTTTAGGTGACGGTCATGGTGACGGTTTCAAACCGTCACCAAATATGTTTAGTGACGGTTTGCCATTTTTTTGTGACAGTTTTCTCTGTCACAAAACACACATTCTGTTGTAGTGTGTACAATCACTTTGGAAAAAAAATAAATAAATATGAAACGTACATGAAAAAAATTAATTTTTTAATCGTAAACTCCACTCTTTTTCAAAACAATTGCACGGCACTTATACATTCAACGACTGTATGTAGCATTACTCTTTAATAAATGGGCTATTTGTGAAAACGAAACTAGGATCTATTAATTAATTATGAGTGATACAACGCACATATATAAAGTTTAAATGGAGTTATATAAAAATGTATATATAACTTGTTATTAATTTATTATTCTTATAGTAAAAAACCTTAAGTTTAAATTGAGCATATCTCCTTATGTGCAAGATACCTCCTTTTGAAAGAAAAAATAAGGGTGAAATCAAATTAATTTACAAACACACATATATAAATTAGGTATATATAAGAATGCACCGAATTTCATGTTCTAACCTTTATATTCTATACATTTAATTAGGATTTTTTCTTTAAAGTTATAAAGTAATTAAACGCGGCCAATTTCACCCATAATTCAGTACCTACGTACATAAATGACAACGGTAATGAAAGGTACTAAATGGACTAATTAAGCCCATTAGCCAGCTACAATTAAAGTCTAAATTAATTGATTTTTTTTAATCAATTAAGAAAATAAGTAGCATCAAATGGTGGTGTCAGGTTAAGAGAATCATCTAAGTGATAAGTTTTAGATAGCCAAATGGTATAATTCATAAAAATATAATAATCATAAATAATTATCTTGAAGTAGTTTTAAATATCTTATAGTTTTGGAGGTGTGGCCTTGGAGTGGTGGAAGCAATTAACATGTATATTTTTCCAGAAACGACCAGAAACAACTTTGACTCAGAATTAATAGCGACCTGTCTTGAATTTGGAATCATACTGTATATTTTTGTGTAGAAAAAATCTTCTTCACACTCTACTATTTATCACACACTCCACACACTTAGTGTATTGAGTTTAAAAAATAAAAATAAAAAAAAATTTGAGTGCATGGTGTGTGAAAAGTGTAGGTAGATATATAGAATTGCTCTTTTGTGTATATTTTATGTAACGACCAAAAACGACTTTGACTCAGGATAAGCATGTGCTTTATGTTTTATTTCTTTAGCAACTTGACGTTCTTTGTATTTTCTGTCGATCCCCTTTTTTCTTTCCTACACAAACGTTTGAACAGTTTGTCAATTTGTTTGACGAAATGAGACCATAATGTTTCCTGTTTAGATTTAGAAAGTATTTTATCTCATCTTATTATTATAATTTTTCTAAATTTTCACACAAAATATAATAAATAATTCAACTTTTTCAAATGTCAATTCAACTTTTTTAAATTTCAAAACAATAATAATATTAAAAAATAATATTCTAATAATATTTTTTTCAACTTTCATCTTTCATCTAAAATCATATCATATCATTGCATCTCTAAATCCAAGCATTTTCAACGTCTACTCAATCGTACGGCTTTTGCTAAACAGAACTGCTTCTGGCCAGTGTCTCCTATAAGAAAGTGTTATCGGAGACCAATAGGTAGCTACCACGTAAGGGTTCCTCAAGAAATTGTGGGCGACGCATAGCAGGGGATCATCTCTGCTTCTCTCCGCTTCCCGCTCAAACTCACTCTCCTCAAACCTCTCCCTCTCCTTCTCGAGTCTCTCTCTCTCTCCTCTTCCCTCTCTCTCCTTCGATCCCTTTCCCTCACAAAAACCCTCTCAAAATCCCTAACCTCTCTCTCTCTTCTTCGATCTCACTCCTTCCCTCTCCCTCACGAAAACCCTCCCGAAATCAAAACCTACTACAACTTCACCGTCGAGGACCTCAGGTACCTAGGTAGTTCACGTCGATGGGTGCCATGTTTTCTCTAATCCCTAATTTTTTGTAATCGCTACTTTTTTGTAATCCTTAATTTCTAATGAATTGTGTTTTGTTGTAGGTTTTTGGCTTTGAGTTCCCACTATCTGCACAACAATGAACCAAGCATTTCACATGGTCTGTGTTTTGTTATTCTCTACTTTCCAGTTGTAATCTAGAATGAAAAATCTATTTGCGCCTGTCTAGTTTCCAATTGTTTTTCCTGCAAAGTCAGCATAATTATGATATGAAATGATGTGCTGCCATTTTTGTAACTAAAAGGCTATATATCACTTCAAACCATTTGCCAATTGAATACATAATTTAGAGATATCGATCATATTTCAGGTATACACATTCTATATATAGAAAGTCTTGGAGATGCATGAAACATTCACACATTAGAATCATATCTTACACAGTATTTCTCACCATGTTATGGACTTACCTGAAATGTAAATGTACATAATCTAGCAATAGGGGCAGCCAATGTGACAAACGAAAAAATTGTAACCCTGAAAAAGAGCAAGCAACTTACTAAGGCAATCACATTACACAAAATCTTCTTTTTTCTGAAATCATAGTGTGACAACACTAGTATAACTTGGTCTGGTGGATTAATTTAATTAGTTATGAGCTTATTTTCAGTTTTTGTAGTCCTCGAGTTTACTATAGAATCAAGTAAAAGCTACTTTAACTTCCATTGCACAAGGTTACTGATGGAAAGCTATACCAAGTGTGAGGAGTAGAATAGCATTGACTTTCTTTGAGTTTCAGTAGTTTGATGGGAAAGAAATGAAGTAGATTACATTTCAAATTGGTGACTGCCACTAAGATATGTATTGTTTGCTTCCCCAGCTTTAACTAACCCACCTGAAAAATTCACACAACCAACACTATTTGCAGTCATTGTTGAAGATGTGGTCCAATAACCCATCCCTCTTCTTATATAAATTAAACATCAATAAAATAATAGAACAGAAAACAGAATGAAAAACACCCCCTTTTATTGAATAGTAGTTTGAATGGTAATTTGATAATATTGTAATTTTTTTAGGGACTAATCTTTTATTGATTACATTGTTTTATGTTGGGATGAAGGATTTTGGGTGGAGTTCGGATAGTGATGATGTTTCCATACTAACGACTAGAAATTGTCCACAAGTTATAAATGAAATTATTGAGGATGAAACCATGGAAGATCAATGTAATGTAAATGTGGGAAATGGATTGGATATAGGAGATGCATGAATTTGGGAGATGGTGATGGACATAGAGTGAATGTGGAAGATGGAGATGACGTCAATATCATTTCCACTTCTAGTAGTGGACTTTTTGAACCGTTCATTAGGAAGGAATTTGATGAAGTTGAGGATGCCCAAGCATTTTACAAGGCGTATGCAAGACGAAAAAGTTTTGCAATGAGAACCAACCATACACAATTATCGAGAGGGAAAAAAGATTAATTGGAGTACATTATGTTTGTACAAGGGAAGGATGTAGACATGAAAGTCTCAAACAAAAAGAAAGACAAATTCTCGAATGCTTTAAAACAAAGATTGGGTATAAAACTACCATGTGTATAAAAAATGATGATGAAAGGTGAACAGTATGTAAGTTTGTGCCTGAACACATTTATGAGTTACTCACACCAAGAAGTACCAATATGCTCCGTGGACATAGATGAGTGACACGCATGCAAAAAAACCTCATTCTCACTTTGAATGAGTTTGGTGTACCGACAAAGAAGATAATGTTGATATTAAGCAAAGGAGCAGGTGGTGATTTTAACAATGGTTGTATTGGAAAAGACGTTGAAAATTATTTGAAAAATAAAAGAAGAAAATTGTTTGAAGAGGCAAATGCACAAATGTTGTAAGTATACTCTCTTGAATGACAGTGTAAAGAACCTAGGTTTGTGTACTCCATGTAGGTCGATGAGAATGAGTGTATAAGAAGCTGTTTTTGGGCAAATGCAAGATCAAAGTCTGCATAGCAATATTTCAGAGATGTTGCCACATTTGATGTGACGTACCTCACAAATATTCATAAGATATCATTTGTGTCGTTCTTAGAAGTTAATCATCATCAACAAACCATAATATTTGGTTGTGTGTTTTTAGCCAATGAGATAGCCGAATCCTATATATGGTTACTGAAAACATGGCAGGAAGCAATACTTGGGCGTGCCCCTTCAACCATTATTACTGATGATGACAAAGCTATGGTCAAGACCATTGCAGAGGTACTCCCAAATACAACTCACCGGTTGTACTTGTGGTATATTTTACAAAAATTTTTAGAATGTTTGGCACATATCTATAACAAGTTTCCAGACTTAAAAAGAGTTCCATAATTGTATCCATGATACAGTAACATCTGATGAGTTCCAAGAGGAATGAGTTTCAATACTAGTGAAGTATGGTCTAGTAGGTAATTATTGGTTGCAAAATCTTTACAACTGATGGGAGAAGTGGGTTCCGGCTTACTTATAAACCACATTTTGTGCCGATTTGTCAACTACGCAAATGAGCGAGAGCATGAATAAATTTTTCAAGAATTATGTGCGATCAAGCACGATGGTGAGTGACTTTGTGCATCAGTATGAGAAAGCCTTAGATGCACTCTATTTTATGGAGAAAGAGGAAGATGTGAGAATGGAATCGACTAGGCCAATTTTGAAAACATGTTGGGAAATTGAAGAAAAGGTGGTCAAAGTGTATAAAAGGAAGTCCTCCAGTATCTTTCAAGACGAGTTATTCAATTGCCAACGGTACAAAGCAACAAAAGTTTAGCAAGAGGGTGAAAGTAAGATGTATGAGGTGGCACCTAAGGGTAAGGACAAACATATTTATTATGTGACTTTGGACTGTAGAGAAGCAAAGGCAATATGTATATGTCATATGTTTGAGTTTCTGGGTATTCTTTGTAGGCATATCTCATGTGTCTTCATGAAGAAATTAAACTTAGATTTTTTGCCACATCACTATGTTCTAGAGCGATGAACCATCAACGTTAAGAGTCGAGCTATTCATGAAATACCAAATTCTGAGGGTCATGTTTCGACACAATAAAATCTGATATCGTAAATCCATGAAAAAATCATTTGATGATGCAGTTTTACGATATTGCAGAACTTGGCTCACAAAGGTTTAAAATGGACCACATTTCTCTTGCCTTCAACAAGGTACACAACGAGTTGTTTTTTATGCATAGTATTGAAGAACAAAATTTAGAAGGCCGAGATATATCACGTGATGATTCTCCTCTGTTAAGATCACAAGTAATATCAAATTTCTCACAAACTTTACAAGATCCTCAACAGGTGCCAACAAAAGTAAGACCAAAATTCTTGATAGCAAAGAACCCGAGAAAGATTCAATCAGTGAAGAAAATGTGTTGTAGCATTTGTACGATTGAGGGTCATACCAAAAATAATTATCCTTCGTTGGGGTATAGTACAAAGATCCAAATTTTGTTTGTGTTTTAGTCTAATAACTTCATTTTTATGCTTTTTTTGTCTTTCCTGTAGGGATGTTGGAAATATAAATGACAACATATCAAAAAGGGTGGATCTTGAACAAGAAACATGAGGTTGGTATTTAAGTTGGAGTATGCAACTTCTGTGTATGGAATGTGATGGTACTCTTATTATCAAAACTTATTTGATTTTTTTTAATGTTATAGGAAATGTCTATGGAGATAAAGGCATTGTTTCCATGGAGTCTGTTATTATTTGGAACTGTTGAATTTCTGGATCCTAGAAATCAAGCAACCAATGAATTTGGAGTCCTTTAGAAGAAGAACTCGCAGAGAGGAAGCACTTATATTGTGCCCATTCTCAAACACTCAATCAGACCATAGCATCTATGAATTTGGAGTCTCTACTTCCATATCCTCCAAGGAATGCCATACCAGTTGCTAAGCTTATTAATCAATTTCTAGGTTTCCCTGATGATTAATGAAACTATAGATCTTTAATTCTTTCAATAGAATTTTATCTTTCATAGAATTGAAACTATTGAGTTGTATCTTTCCATGATGCATAAGCTTTGGTTCAGGTCTTGTCTCAGCATCCTGTTGAAATTGATTTCGTTCTTGATTTTTCCTAGAATATTTTGTATGAAATGTATGTAATTTTTGGAAGTGCCCAAAACAAAACATAAAGCAAAACATTTGTATAGTTGTAACAAACCTCTGTCGGAGCTCTTGCAGGTGGTGGAGATCAGGCGGTGGCTGGAAAGGGTTAGGGTTGCAACCCTAACCCAAGAACAGAAGACTATCGAGAGGAAAGGGCTGACTTGAAGACTTGAAGTAACTGAAGTCTTTACTTCAGTTGAGTAGAAGCTTCCGTAGGAATAAGGAAGTCATGGACTGGGCCTTGGGCCAGGACCTTTACATAGTGGGTTAATTAAGAGGGACTTTAGTTATGGGCCGCAGCTTAGTCTGGCTGTTGGACTTTATCTTTACTTATTACTTTGCTTGCTTTATTTGTAGTATTTACTTAAGTCCAATCTGTATTATTTTGAATTACTGTAGAAGTCTATTAGAAGGGAACCGTAGCTGTAGAAACGATATCGAAAAGCATATACGAAAAAACCTAGTTCCCTCCTCTATCTTCTTCTATCTACTCTCTCATCTCTTCCTGGAGGCGCCCCCTTCAAGGGAGATTCTGTGTGTGCTCATTTTATTATAGATCGGGCTTGTTACAAGTGGTATCCAGAGCCACCGATTACTGTGCACTGCTTTACATTAAAATGGCTGAAGGGACAAGATTTACCCAACTACAAGATGGGCTCACTGCCCTAAAAAAAGCTACAGAGTCCCAATACAATGAGATGAAAAAGACATCTGATGCTAAATTTTCACACCTGGATATCGAAATGTCTACTCTCAAAAGGCAAAATGAGGCAATAGTTCAACAGCTGGCTATCCTAACAGGGGAAATACAAAAAAGAAACACTAACAGCAGTCCGCATGACTCTTCTTCAAGTGACCAGATGAGGCAAGAAAATGAAAATCTCCAGGTGCAGCATCCGTTCCAGCAGCCACATTTCCAGCAACACAACCATCAACAGCAAAACCAGCAGGAACTGCTGCCACACCAAACTTATACAGGAGATGTGTAGACCAGAACAGTAAGATTGGACTTCCCTGTCTTCAATGGAGAGGACCCTGCAGGTTGGATTTACAAAGTTAATCAGTTTTTTCATTTTCATAATACACTACCACATCAACGATTGAGGCTTGCCTCTTTTCACATGGTGGGTAAAGCTCATTTGGTTCCAAGAAATGGAAGCCACTACTCAGACCCGAGATTGGGACTTGTTTACCACGGCATTGTTGATTAGATTCGGCCCTAACTCATACGATGACCCTATGGAAGCCCTCACTAGGTTGAGGCAAACAGGGACAGTAGAGGACTACCAGGCAAGGTTTGAAACCTTAGCTAATAGATTACGGGGGCTGTCTGACACTTACAAACTAAGCTGTTTTTTAAGTGGTTTAAGAGACGAAATACGATTATCGGTACGAATGTTCAACCCCCCCAACCTAACCACAGCCTATAGCCTAGCCAAAATACAAGAAGAAAAAGTTAACCTGTCCAAAAGAAACCCCAGATCCAGTTTCACCTATTCCCCTGACTCGGGGATCTTGAAATCTCCAAACAGCTACCAAACCGAACCAAGCAGAAATAACCCACACAAGCCAACTTTTCCCATCCATAAAATAAGCCAAACTCAGATGAAAGAAAGAAGGGAAAAAGGGCTTTGCTACCATTGTGATGCAAAATGGGTTCCGGGGCATAAATGCCAAAACCCCAAACTGTATTTACTGGAAGAAGTGTTGATGGACAGCGAGATTAGTGGGAGCATTGAGGAGGAGAAGGGTGTGCAAGAAGAAGAAAACCAAGCTGTTTTGGATATGGCAATACTGAAAAATAATCCCGAAATTTCATTACATGCAATAACCGGATCCCATAACCCTAGAACAATGAGGGTAAAAGGAAGAATTGGAAACCAAGGGGTCATTATCTTGATTGATACCGGGTCTACACATAATTTTTTGGACCCCACAATCCTAAACAAATCCAACTTGCTTGTTGATGACTTGGAAAATGTCAACGTGAGGGTGGTCAATGGAGATCTTATTCCGAGTGAAGGGAGGTGTAATGACTTAAGGGTCATAATCTAGGGTACTGCATTCCAGTTAGAAGCACACATTCTGGTTTTGGCTGGATGTGATATGGTCTTGGGGATGAAATGGTTAAGACAATTGGGTACTGTTTTGTGGGATTTTGAGAAACTAACCATGAAATTTTTTTACGAAAAAAGACAGGTTTTGTTGCAGGGACTTACAGCAGTACATCTGATTGAGGAGGGCTCCTTCCATACCCTCAAAAAGCTCGAAAATAAAGGGGTGATTCTGCAACTATTAGAAGCAGAAAATGGCAGTACACAACAACATGCTTCTCAAATTCCAGCAGCTATTCAAGTCCTATTACAGCAGTTTGGCGAGGTGTTTTCTGAGCCAAAAGGGCTACCACCTCCACGTTCCCATGACCACTCCATACACCTCATACCCAACACAAAACCCATCTCCGTAAGGCCTTACCGTTATCCCTACTACCAAAAAGACAAAATTGAAAAAATAGTCCAAGAACTATTGAAATCAGGAGTTATACAGCCAAGCCAAAGTCTCTACTCCTCCCCCGTCTTGTTAGTAAGGAAGGCGGATGGAACATGGCGGTTGTGTGTGGATTACCGAGGGTTGAACAATGTGACGGTGAAAGATAAGTTTCCTATACCAGTGGTCGAAGAACTAATGGACGAGCTCCAAGGTGTTGTTATCTTTTCTAAGTTGGATTTACGGTCCGGCTACCATCAAATTTAGGTTAAGCCGGAGGATGTAGCCAAAACAGCCTTTAGAACTCATGAGGGCCACTACGAGTTCCTAGTGATGCCTTTTGGGCTCACTAACGCCCCATCCACCTTCCAAAGTCTTATGAACGAGGTATTCCGGCCCTTTCTAAGAAAATTCATTCTTGTGTTTTTTGACGATATTCTTGTGTATAGCATATCAGAAAAAGAGCACGTAACTCACCTACAGCTCACTCTAGAAACGCTAGCCCAGCATAAGCTTTTTGCAAAACATTCGAAGTGCCACTTTGGGTGCAAGGAAGTAGCCTATCTAGGCCACCTAATCTCAGCTGGTGGTGTGATGGCAGATCCCGAGAAACTCAAGGCCATGGTCCAATGGCCCTTACCTAAATCACTAAAGGCGTTGAGAGGATTTTTGGGACTCACCGGTTATTACCGGAGATTCATTAGAGGATATGGAGCCATTGCAGCCCCACTTACAAGAATGATCAAGAAAGAGGGATTTCATTGGAGTGAGGAGGCCAAGGTTGCGTTTCACAAGTTAAAGGAGGCGGTGACCTAACCTCCGGTATTGGCACTACCCGACTTCTCTACACCATTTATGATCGAGTGTGATGCATCCGGTACCGCAGTTGGGGAAGTTTTAATGCAGCAAGGAAGGCCATTGGCGTTTTATAGCCAAGCCTTAAAGGGTAGAGCCCTTTCTATGTCCACTTATGAGAAAGAGCTTTTTGCTCTTGTCTCCGCAGTCCTAAAATGGAGGCCTTATCTGTTGGGAAGAACTTTTGTAATAAGAACCGACCAGCAAAGCCTTAAACACCTGCTGGACCAAAAGATTGGGACTCCAATGCAACAAAGGTGGATTACCAAACTCCTTGGCTATGATTTTGTCGTGGAATACAAAAAGGGGTTGGAAAATAAGGCAGCAGACGCGCTGTCCAGAATGGAGAAAGGAGAAGATGCTGAGCTTATGTTGATTACCTTTCCTAATATGGAGTGGGTGGAGGAATTAAAACGAGCCTATAAAGAAGATGCACACTTCAACACCCTCCTTGAAGATTACTCTCGCGGTAATTTGAGTTCCAACTATGCCTTGAGAGAAGGCCTACTGCTGTATAAAAACAGGTTATATATCCCAAAAAATGCTGAATTCAAAAACAGGTTGATGGAATTATCCCATAGCAGTCCATGGGGTGGACACTCGGGGTACGACAAATCTGTCCACAGGATGAGGAAGGACTTCTACTGGCCCGGGATGAAAAAAGATCTAAAATAATTCATTAGAGCATGTGATCTTTGCCAAAGAGTCAAAACAGATAACTCTTTGCCGAGTGGTTTATTGCAGCCACTACCCATCCCCTCCCAACCGTGGACCCACATAACGATGGACTTCATCGACGGACTGCCCACCTCCCACAACTATAACAGCATATGGGTTGTGGTCGACCGTTTGACTAAGTACAGCCACTTTGTGCCATTAAAGCATCCTTACACCGCCAAGACAGTGGCTGAACTATTTCTCAAAAATATATTCAAGTTGCACGGACTACCGGTATGTATTGTTTCTGACAGGGACAGCACTTTTACCAGCCACTTTTGGCAAGAGCTATTTTCATTGCAGGGGGTTCAAATGGCAATGAGCACTGCGTATCACCCCCAGACGGACGGTCAAACAGAAGCAGTCAACAAAACCGTGGAAAATTATTTGAGATGTTTTACAGGTGACAGACCAAGGGACTGGTCCCTGTGGATTTCCCTCGCTGAGTGGTGGTATAATTCAACTAAGCACTTATCCACTAAACTGACGCCATTTGAGGCACTCTATGGCTACCCACCACCCCGGATCCTAGACTACATCCCTGGCACAGCTCGTGTGGACTCAGTAGACCAAACCTTACACAGCATAGATCACATCACCAAGCTTCTCAAACACAACATCCAACAAGCCCAAAATCGTATGAAGCGGTATTCAGACTTAAAAAGAATGGAGCGGGTTTTCAAGTGGGCGAGTGGGTTTACCTCAAGTTGCAGCCGTACCGTCAGACAAACATAGCCCACCGCCGTAGCCTCAAACTAGCACCTCGGTTCTTTGGACCATTTCAGATTCTGCAGAAAATAGGCAATGTTGCGTACAAACTTGATCTTCCTCCATCATCTCGGATTCACCCAATGTTTCATGTGTCCCAACTCAAATTGAAGATCGGATCTAAAATCACAGCACTCCCAACCCTACCACCGGTTGACAATCACGGCGTTATACACCCAGAGCCAGTAGAAATACTTAGCAGGCGCATGAAAAAAGTGGGGAATAAGGCACGAGCAGAGTTACTTACCCGTTGGCATGGCCAAGATGCAGCGGATGCGACATGGGAGGTGTACTCAAGGCTGAAAGAGGACTTTCCTCACCTTGCGGGCAAGGTGTTTTAAGGGGAAGGGTGTGTAACAAACCTCCGTCGGAGCTCTTGTAGGTGGTGGAGATCAGGCGGTGGCTGGAAAGGGTTAGGGTTGCAACCCTAACCCAAGAACAGAAGACTATCGAGAGGAAAGGGCTGACTTGAAGACTTGAAGTAACTTTACTTCAGTTGAGTAGAAGCTTCCGTAGGAATAAGGAACTCATAGACTGGGCCTTGGGCCAGGACCTTTACGTAGTGGGTTAATTAAGAGGGACTTTAGTTATGGGCCGCAGCTTAGTCTGGCTGTTGGACTTTATCTTTACTTATTGCTTTGCTTGCTTTATTTGTAGTATTTACTTAAGTCCAATCTGTACATGGCTGAGGCCTTTATTTTGAATTGCTATAGAAGTCTATTAGAAGGGAACCGTAGCTGTAGAAACGATATCGAAAAGCATATACGAAAAAGCCTAGTTTCCCTCCTCTATCTTCTTCTATCTACTCTCTCATCTCTTCCTGGAGGCGCCCCCTTCAAGGGAGATTCTGGTGTGCTCATTTTATTATTGATCGGGCTTGTTACAACAGTCTTCACTATCTGATTTTGAAGTTAAATTGGTAGCACTTTCATTCTTGTTAAAAGTTGACTGGACTACGGATGGTCAGTCCTAAAGCCCTAAGTTGCATGGTACCTTTGTGGGAATATAAAGGGAGGGAGCGTGATATCTTCCCTAAAACAGTTGATCATGTGGTCGATGTTGATTGGTCGATCCATAGATAGTCAATGCAAAGCAATGGTTATTTCATCGGGTAAGTGAAGACCACACAGTTCACCTGACACCAAATTGAGAGAAAGGAGAATTGAGTATGTTCCTATCAATTAGGACTTTGGCCCCACTTGACTTTCAGAACATGTTTGCACTTGAATACTATCTAATTTATACCGAAAACTTAACGGCCACATTACTTATGTGACTTGAAAATGGAGCAAGTCTGGGCAAATTAATGAAGGATCAGTTGGTTCTGGGCAAATTAATAAAGGATGGAATCAAGCAATTTTATGTTTTGGGCAAATTAATAAAGGATCGATTGGTTTAGCTCACAAGAATATAGAGGCAGTGAGTATAATTCCTCCATAAAAATATATCAGTATCATCTTAGCATTGTCAAAATATATGATTATCGTTCAAATAAAAAATAATTACAGGACAAAGCAAAATAATACAAAACCATGACAAGAATAGAACTTTTAATATTTCTTTGTACTTATTTTCCATAGCTTTGAATTTTGCTTCTTCGGCCATTACACGTTCCTGATTGATCATGTCATTCCTTCTTTGAGCTAACTCCAATGTTATTTTGCAAAAACTGTTTTGTTCCATTTCAAAATCAATCCATTGAAAAAATCCGCATTGTTTGTCCATCTTATAGTTTGGACAATTGAAAAACTATTTACCAAAACTAGTATATTTGGTAGAAATTCTTAACTTTAATGGAATCCCACAGTGGTAAATTGGTCTCTCCAATTAACCTAGTTTCATATTTTCCTCTTGAAGTCCAAGAACTTGAACTAGCACCGCTGTTAAACTGCATTTTACACGTCAGTTATACGATGGATTCGTGGGAAATGAAAATTAGAAGATAGTTGAATTTGAGAGGCAACAACAGCAAGCCCAAGGACAGGTGGTTGAAAATTAAACAAGAGCAAGAAAGTAATTGAAACTAGTCTTATTGACATCGCATGATCCAATTTTAGTCAAAACAGACTGAAAATAGTCCAAATAGTCTAAACAGACTAAAATTTACATCCCATCATGATCCAATTTTAGTCCAAACAGATTGAAATTTACATCCCATCATGACCTAATTTTAGTCCAAACAAATTGAAAATAGTCTTATTGACATCTCAATGATTGCATCTCTATAACCATTTGCACATGCAATCACCTGATCAAACACATAACAATAACAACAACAACAACAACAACAACAACAACAACAACAACAACAACAACAATAATAATAATAATAATAATAATAATAACAATAACTCAGGAACATAGAGCTTGTTCTAAAAAAGGTATAATGCACTCAACTTTTTGTTTTTATCGGGAAAAAAAAAAGAAGGAAAAAACCAGCAGCATTAATCCAAGTATCTAGAATAAACTTGAACAATTTAATTATAATGCATTGAGGTCTAAAGACTGAAGTTATCCACTGACAACCTAATTCACCCCACTATGAATTAATGCCAAATTCCCCATAGCCAAGTTCGAATTTACTTGGGCCATGTATCAAAAATAAAGATGATCCCAACTATGATTTCTATGAAACTGTAAACAAACTAAGATCCCAACTAAGATTTCTATCAAACTAAGTACTTTCATTCTTCGGTAGAGTTGAGAGAGGGTTAGGGTTTTGTGGGAAATTGATTTGTACAAGAACCCTACAAAAATAAACAACCGAAAATTAGGAATTTCTCAAAAATAAAACCCTAATCTACAGTTAGGAGAAGAAAATGTGAAAATCAAAATCCAAAAGATGATACCTCGACATCTTTCTTGCAGGTTTCGTGGCACTACCTCGACGTCTTCTTTGTAGGTCTCGGAGGTCATGTTAGGATTCGATCACGAGAGAGAAGGGAGAGACGGAAGAAGAGAGATGGAGATCGAGTAAAGGAGAGAGAGAGGCAGCATGAGGGAGGGTTTGGGTTTTCCATCTCAACGGGTGAGAGAGCAAAGAGAGAGGATTGGGTTTTCTCTCTTACGAATCGAGAGAGAGAGAGAGAGTGAGAGAGCAGAGAGAGAGGGAGGGTTTTCGTTCACCTTCCGGATTGAGAGAGAGAGAGAGAGAGAGGGGTTTTCGTTTTCGGTGTTTTCGATCCCCTGTTTGCGCGCTCCTCAATTTCCTTCATGTACCCCTTACGTGGCAAGCTGCCATGGGTCTCCGATATATTAGGATTGTAGGAGACACCTGCAGGAAGTTATTATTAGGTATATATAAGAATATTGCACCGAATTTCATGTTCTAACCCTTTATTTTCTATACTTCATATTGATTTATGATTTTCTTTTTCTTTCAAGTTATAAAGTAATGAAACGCCTATTTCACCCATGAATCAGTACCTACATAAATGATCAAAGGTTGGCAACTTAATTACGACATTCATTATTAAAAAGTAAGGCATGCAGCAGCTCAACATTCTCTAGACTTTTAAGTGACATGAAATTAAGAGTGCTAAACCTTATAATTATTTAATATTCAAGAATATAAATGCAAGATCGATGTTCGACTAACAGCGATTGGGCATTATGAAGTGTACTTTATGCGACCCATTGCGAAAAACATCAACAATATTAATTGGCAGCAGCTGCAGCGCCGCGCTATATACTTGAACAACAACCTCACTACCTCTCAAATGCCACACAATTTTTATTTAAATTTTTATTTTTCTATTATTTATTTTTAAATATTTTTTTAACATTTTTTATCATTAAAAAAATTTAAAAAAATATACATCACTAATAGTCACTTAAAAAATAAAAAGAACAGTAAAGTAAATAAGTAGTATAAAGTAATAAATATTAAAAGGGAATATATAGTTGTAGCATCAATTCCTAGAAAGAAGGGAAAAGTACGGTATTTGAGGAAGATCTTTTTATCAATAGATAGGATTTAGGTTTTCACAATTTATTTTATTATATCTTATTTAATTATTATAATTTATTTAAATTTTTATATAAAATAAAATAAATAATTTAATTATTTTAAATTTTAAAATAAAAATAATATTAAAAAATATATTTTAATAATATTTTATTTAATTTTTAATTTTAATCTCAATTCTTATCATTTCATTTGATCTGTGAAGACAAACAAGACTTTAGTCTTGGATAGGATCCATCTACTCTCTCTCTTTATAATTTTTTTAAGAGTTTTTTTTAAGAGAGAGCAGATATAACGATATAAAAAAAATGTCCTCGAGTATATGATCTAGCTGCTACAATTTCAAGTGGCCTGGAAGTCAGATATACGCTTCATTTTGTGGCCTGAAAGCAATTAAACTCGGCAAAACATTATTCTCTTCATTTTGTGGATTGTGATATAAATTGTTCTTTTAATCACTAGTTAAGGTACATGTGCTACGTACTGACTGGGTTTCCAGTTTGGCATGTAGCATGGGCCATGTAAAGAAATCATGGATTCTCTCATTGCAATTTATATAGTATTTTAATCGTTTGGTGATTTGGAATCGTGAGTTTGCAGAGTGCACGACAATAAACAACTGTAGAGGAGAGAAGGTTTTGCAGATGAGTTTGGGTTGTATTTTAAAACATTCTTCTGTTATAAAAAGAAAAAAAAGAAAAAAAAAAAAAAAAGCAAATGTCAAATTAAAAGATGGATAAAATCACAAAACAACGAATGATAAGATGAAATTAAATAAAATGAAAAGAGTTGTGAATAATCAGAACGAGCAAAAGGGATTGTATCTATAAATTCAGATGAGAATTAAGGTGTCGTTTGAATTCGAAGATGAATTGAGATGAGTTGAGATGGATTGTAAATAATAATGAAATGAGTTGTGAATAGTAATAAGATTTGTGAGTTAAAGTTACTGAATAATAATAAATAGTAGTAAGATGACACTACAACAAATTTGAGATTTTGGGACGAAATTATTTAGGGACGAAAATTTTTTCGTCCCTAAAAGTCATTTTTTGGGACGAAATTTAAATTTCGCCCCAAAAAATCGATGAATTTAGAAAATCGTTCGAACGTCAAAATAACCGTTCGAACAATATTTTCTGTGATGAATTAAATCGTCTCAAAAAATTTTTACCGTTCGAACATAAAAAAATACGTTCGAACAGTAAAATTTGGCGGATAATTACTTTATTATGGCGGGGAAAGTTCAAAAACGTTCGAATGATAATTTTTTGTGTTCGAACGGAAAATATTTGGTGGCAAATCCTGGCGGAAATGTTTCTAAACCGTTCGAACGGAATATATTTAGTTAGAACATATTCAAGCACCACATTTATACATTCGAAAGTATAATATTAATCTCGGTACGAAACTCAAAAAATAAAAAATATCTATCATATATACAAATTCATTAATTAATTTTATGTAATTAATTTTAAAATATTTTAATGATTTCTTTTACGTTAAATAAAATTTTTAGTTAAATAAATATTATCAACTACATATATATTAATCAACCAAATAAAGTAAATTATCAAAATGCCATATATATTGTTCATAATTATAACAAAATAAAATATAAATAAAAGATAAAAACTACTGTGATGCGAGGTCTCTACACACATCCTCGACTGCAGCTAATTGTGTCTCTACCTGTGTCAGTCGAGTACTAACTGTAACCTGAGTTGCATTATTGGCATTAATCGCTGTACGTAACTCATTAACCTCTGTACGTAACCCAGAGACGGTAGCCATAATCTCTGTACGCAACTCAGACATGGCAGTATGCACTGCATCAATCACTGCTGATGTGTGTACGCCGATCTCAGCACGCAATATGTCAGCCATCTCCTCGCGAATATGTGTGCGATATGCCTCAGCCTGTGTAGATGTCTCACCAGCCGATACTCCAGTATCTCCCGGCTGCGCATCTCTCTGAATCTCAGCCCTGTCAGGAACAGCTCCACGAAAACGAAATCTAGAGTGTCCCGTGCTCCGTGATAGGGTGGTGCTGTTGATCGGTGCCATCGGAAATCGGGAACGCTCGGCAGGTTCGGACACAACCCCGGCATGTAGCAAAAATCGAGTGATGAGGATCCCAAACGGCAGTATATCTGTCGTAATGAACCGTGCCTCTGATCGGATCCTCTCAAATATATAACCAACGAGGTCGATCGGGATGCCACGAGCGACCCGTATCATAAATCTCGCTCGATCCATGCCGACCTCGGTCTTGTGCTGCCGTGGGTCAATATTGTTGGCAATGATCAAATTCATAATCTTGAAGAAAGAAGATAAATCTGCCTGCCTGATACTCTTGGAGCCATCGTACACTGGAGCATCTGGACCAACAATCAAATCTCTGACCTCGTGATCAGCAAGTGTATCGATCTCATCTGTGTAATCTGGTCCCTCGTCCTGAGACATAGCTGCATCACCTGAAGGACCAGACTCTCTAGGCGGCAGGTTTGGATAGGCATCAAGAAGCCTAGGAATACCCAGATATGCAGCGAGTCCGTCCGCTGAAAATATAACAGGAGCTCCTCGGACACAGATCCTATATGCCCCTCCATCGTCTGGGCTGGCAGCACCGAGCTCTTTATAGAACTCAGTAACGATCTCAATGAAGGAAACGAGCTCCATTCCTTCTTCTCGCTGATCTAAGATTGGTGCCCAACCACGATCATTGAATACTGATAGGAGAGAATGACCCTCCCATATAAGAGCGACAAAATCAGACAGTTTTACCTGTCGCTCAAGTAAAACTGTCCGCTCTCGAACTGTTTGGATGGAAGGTTCTCCTGATCTACCACGTTTACGGCCCCGATAAGACATTATTATGATCCTGAAATTTTAAAAATAAAATATACATTCAAGATTAGTGATAATTAAAATCTAATTACGACTAAAAGATTTACAAAATTATATACTAATAGCAATTTAATAAATTAATTGATAGAACATATAATCAATTAAACGATGATTACAATTTAATAAGCTAATAAAATGTAAATGGATTGAATTTAACAATTAGCGTTCGAACGTCTAATTATATGGTCGAACGGACAATTAATGACGTTCAAACGTTTTAAACTTGTTCGAACGTACAGGTTTACTCGTTCGAACTGACTGGTTAATACAGTTCGAACGGACTGGTTAATACCTTTCGAACGGGAAACAGACCTAACTCGTCCATGGCTGAGTCAACTCAGCGGCCATGAAAACACTCAAAAAATAATCGATTCCGTGGTTTCTTCGACTAAAAACAAAGTACTCTTCATTTCTAAACATCCTACGATAGATTTATGATGTTCTACGGTAATTATTGATGAAAAAATCTAATTTAAAAAAAAAAACAAATAAAACCATAAAATTATCAAATAAACGGTAAAATGGGTTTAAAAATACATACCTTTGATTGGGAGGAAAAGTGATTGACGTATGTGCTGATCACGACGGCAGACGGCGGTGAATGTAGTGCGTTCAAACGTTTTCTCGCTTTTTCAAACGGTGGGGACGGCGGCGTGAGAGAAATCGCTGCCCGCAATAACTTATACGTGCATAATCGTTCGAACGTTAATATTTAAAGTTCGAACGTTAATATAAAACCGTTCGACCGTTACTATTATACGTTCGAACTGAAGTTTTGTAAGTGTATTAAAAATTGTATTAAATGTATACTATATTTATATTCCTATAAATTATTATAATATATATACTATTATAGTAGATTATATATACTGTAATATATATGTAATATTATAATATATTATAATATATATTATGATAGTAGAATACTTTAAATGAAAACATAATAACTTATATATTTTTTTTTATAGTATAATAGTAATATATCATAATACTTTACTATCAAAGTGTTATATATGAGATTGTACTATATATATAGTACCATATGATAGCATATGGTACTATATGGTATGAGTTTATACTTAACTAACATATGTCATATTATATATTCCATTATACTTTACCTACTAAAGTTATATATGATATTATACAGCATATATATATAGAGTATAGCTTACTAATATACTATTATCTTATAAATTTCTATATACTTTATTATGTGACCTTTGTATATTTGAGGCTATATATATGGGAGTATATATTACTAATACATATGATGTTAATAATATATATGATAGTATACATCACTATATATATGATAATATATATTACTATATATATTATATATTTAGTATAGATTACTATATATATGATAGTATATATAACTAATACATATGATGTTATAGTACTTTTCATTTAATGATGAAAAAAGTTATATTTAAACATAAAGGATATATGTTCGAATGGTACTCGTAAACCGTTCGAACACATATGTTACGTTTGAATGTATAAAAAACATTCGAACGGATTATTGCAATGGCGGGAAAAAATCCCGCCAATTAAAGACAGCTGGATTACCGTTCGAACGTAATTTTTATACGTTCGAACGTGAAAATTAGGAGGGAATTTTCTCCCGCTTAATATTTTCGCGTTCGAACGGTTAGTAAATAACCGTTCGAACATGAAATGTTCTGCAAAAACACGACAGAACCTCACAATATTCATTTCGTTCCTTGCTCCTGCGCCGTCGCCCGCTGCATATCAGAGGTATTCTTTCTCAAATTAGCCCCTAAGTTCAAAAATATTTTTATCTCACTATATTATTCTCGGATTACTACTTGTAGGACAGTTTGTGATTATTCTCGGATTATTCTCGGAGTATTCCATTTTCATCTTCAAAAATTCAGGTATTCCTTTTAAAATATAAATGTATGATTTGAACTTAATATTTTGCAATGTTAGAAAGTTGTATGCTTTGAGATTGTTGTTTGTGTTTGTTAGAGTTTGTCATTAATGGAGTTTTCGGCGTTGTTGAAGACGACTGGAATCTGGAATGAATACGTTCGAACGGGTTAGGATTACCGTTCGAACGTTCTCATTTTGTTCGAACATGGGTTATCTTCGTTCGAACGGGTAATGACATTACATCAATAACATATACAGAATACAAATAGTTTGGGATAGTTTGTAAATTATATGTACTACTAAATCACAAATAATTAGGATCAACTACCATTTAAATAGTTAATTCTAAATAAATAAAATTAATATTCAAATTAAAATACTACTAAATCTTTAAATTAAAATAGAAATAGTTAAGATTTAATAATATTTAAATACTTAATTATAAATTAATAAAATTAATATTCAAATTAAAATACTATTAAATCTTTATTATAAAATACTTAATTATAAACAGGTAAAACTAATATTTAAATTAAAATCTGGAATAAATCTAATATTGTTCTATAAATAATATGTTGTTATTGTTTGACATATATTAGCATATTTTGTATTGTTTGTTCATCAAAATAAACCTTAGACCCGTTCGAGAGTTATCAATCCAGATAAATGCTTGATTGATAACTCTTGAATTGTCCAGAGTGGACAGTTTGGGATTGTAAGATCATTCTCGCAAACTATAGAACTATATCTGTTGTCGTCCAACATTATGATTTTGGTAGATTCATCCATTGTTCTTTGGATATGCAGTTTCGGTGATGGTGCAACGACGTGTTAATCGTCAGTGCACACAACCAAACGAGCATATTTGGAGAACTATGGGGAGATGCTGCCGAAATTTTGTTGGACGTGACAGATAATAGATCATAGGTTGGCGACTATGATCTTACAATCCCGAACGGGATAGGACCAACTACCCGGTGAAAGGTGGCATACTCATTAATTGGTACATGATACATAGTTGTTTGCTGATGCATTATAATATTGTTTGTAATGAATATAGTCGGCATGGATAAGAGTTGGATGAGAGTTAGCGATCGATTGGGTCAGAATTACAATGTATATGCTGAAGGTGTTAAGAAGTTCTTGGAGTTTGCATTGGGTACATGTGATAGTGATGGGCGTATCAGATGCCCATGCAGAGAATGCAGGAATTTGCGTTCTCATAAGATAGACTTGGTGAGAGAGCATCTGTTTGTCAAAGGTATTGATAAGGGTTATACTGATTGGGTCTTACACGGCGAACCATATCCAACTTCATTTGAGGCTATGCATGTGGAAGAAGAGATCGATGAAGATGTACAACCAGAGATTGTTGGAGATGATTACGATGAGGATATGGAGGAAATGTTAGGTGACATCGGTGCGGGAATGTTTATGGATGAAGGTGACACGGACACATCAAGCTCAAATGATGGGGGCCATAACACTTTTGCACGCTTGTGGAATGATTCACAGCGTGAGCTATATCCAGGATGCAGAAGACATAGTAAGTTGTCGTTTACCGTAAGATTGCTTCACATAAAATCAATGTGTCGATTATCTATTAAGGCAGTCAATATGTTACTTGAGCTGTTTAAAGAGGCACTGCCGAAGGACAATACTTTACCTCGTAACTTCTATGAAGCAAAAAAGTTGAAACGAGGACTCGGATTTGATTACAACGTAATACATGCATGTAAGAATGACTGCATATTATTTTGGGTAGAGAATGAGCAGTTGAACGAGTGTCCTATATGCCACGAGTCAAGATGGACATCGGATAAGGCAAATGTTCCGCAAAAGGTCGTACGCCACTTTCCATTGATACCTAGATTACAACGATTATTTATGTCACGCGCAACGGCTGTAGATATGACATGGCACTCATCAAACAGAGTAAGGAACGATAATATTTTGTCACATCCTGCTGACTCCCAGGTGTGGAAGGAATTTGATCAGGAACACCCATGGTTTGCTGAAGAACCGCGTAACGTAAGACTTGGGTTGGCAACAGATGGATTTAATCCTTTTGGGAACATGAGTACTAGTCATAGTACTTGGCCAGTTGTACTTATGCCGTATAATCTACCACCGTGGAAGTGTATGAAAGATCCATATTTCATGATGAGCTTGCCCATCCCAGGTCCGAGGTCACCGGGAAATGATATAGACATACACTTACAGCCATTGATTGCAGAATTGAAAGATTTGTGGGTGAATGGGGTTGTCACATTTAATTCGTCAACAGGCAAGTCGTTCAAGATGCATGCTGCGGTGTTGTGGACAATAAATGATTTTCCAGCTTATGGGAATTTGTCAGGTTGGAGTACTAAGGGGAAAATGGCATGTCCAACTTGTAACAAATATACCAAATCTGAATGGCTTACGTACGGGAGGAAATTATGTTTCATGGGTCATCGTCGATTTTTACCTAGTGACCATAGATGGCGTGGAAATTCTAGAATGTTTTATGGAACTGTTGAATGGGGCCAACCTCCACCATATTTGTCTGGCGAAGATGTACTTGCACAATTTATAGATGTTGGTTGTAATGAATTTGGTAAAAAACAACGAAAGAGAAAACGAGCTACGAATGAATTAAATTGGACAAAGAAGAGTATATTTTTCGAACTCCCGTACTGGTCGAAGTTAAAATTGCGACATAGCCTTGATGTTATGCATATTGAAAAAAATATTTGCGAATCCGTATTGGGAACATTGATGTCAATTGAAGGAAAAACAAAGGATACAATAAACTCAAGGAAGGATTTGAAGCGGTTGGGAATAAGACGGGAAATGCAGTTGCAAGAAAATGGTTCGTCTGTCTACATGCCGATTGGGTGGTATACATTGTCAAGGAATGAAAGGGTTACATTTTGTGAGTGGCTAATGAAGATCAAATTACCAGACGGTTATGCCTCGAATCTAACAAGGTGTGTGAGAACAAATGATTGGAAAATAACTGGATTAAAAAGTCATGATTGTCATGTTTTCTTACAGCGTATCTTGCCTATTGGTATCCGTGGGTACTTGACCAGAGATGTGCGCGTGGCTTTGACTGAGTTGGGTGCATTTTTTAAAGACTTATGTGCTAGGACGTTGAATGTAGAAGCTTTGGATCGAATGGAACGAGAAATTGTCATAATATTGTGTAAGCTAGAAAGTATTTATCCACCGTCATTCTTCGATGTCATGGTTCACCTAGCCGTTCATTTGCCACGTGAGGCTCGGCTTGCAGGACCAGTTCAATATAGATGGATGTATCCCATTGAACGATTTCTTGGAAAGTTGAAATGTACAGTGGGTAACAAGGCCCGTCCAGAAGGATCAATTGCAGAAGCATATATTGACGATGAGTGGCATACCTTCTGTTCCAAATATTTCCACGGAGTTGACACTCGGTTTGATCGGCCAGAAAGAAACTTTGACGTTGACCGAGCAAGACAACGGAATATATTTTCTGTATTTTCCCAACAAGTTCGTCCAATTGGTGCAGTGCGTGGTTATGACTTGTGTGGAAGAGAGTTCGAGAAAGCTCAGTGGTACGTGCTGAACAATTGCCCTGAGATAGAGAACTACTTGAAGTAAGTTATAACTTAATCTTAATTTAAATTGCCTCATTACTTTTAAAAAAATACAAAATATAAAATATTTGTGGTAATCATCAATTTCAGTGATCATATTAACGTGCTCAAGGAACTAGGAGTAAATGATATAAATCAGAAACATGAAGAGGAGTTCCCGAGATGGTTTGAAGAACAGGTAATGAAATTACATATGCGTTACTCAATAACAAATGAAAAAAATATTAATTTCAACTTTGATATAGTATATGCTTTACTCAATATGTAGGTTGTACAAATGCAAGTGAATAATCCAAATGATATATCTGATGAACTCTATGCATTCGCGCGTGGCCCATCGAGACGCGCTGCTCGATATTCTGCATGTATTTCTCGAGGAAGTAGGTATCACACACTGGATCGAGATTGTTATAGGAAAACCCAAAATAGTGGTGTCCTAGTCGAAGGAAGTCATGATGAAGAAAATATTGATTTCTATGGGGTTATTGTCGATATAATTGGAATGAAATATTTGGGAGAGCTTGCGGTGTATCTGTTTAAGTGTGATTGGTGGGATTTAAGCAATCCTCGTACTGGAGTCCGTGATGATGAATATTCTTTGAGTGTTAATACATCAAAAAAATGGTATGAAGATGATCCTTTTATTTTGGCTTCTCAAGCATCTCAAGTATTCTACTTAGATGACCCGAAGTTAGGAAATCAATGGCGAGTAGTTCAAAAATATTCTCCAAGAAATATATATGATGTTATCTCTCAGGCGGAAGGACAAGATGAAGAAGAAGATGACTTTTCTACTCAAGAAGCATACCAAGAGAGTCAACCCGCCTTAAATTTGTTTGTGGATTTGAGCCAGTATGAGATGATTCCATTAAATAGAGAAGATATTGAGGCTGAAATTGTTGATGCAACAGTTGAGGAAAATGTTGAATCATCTGAAGTATCTACAGATGATGAGAGCGAATTGTCAAATGAAACTGATACAGATTCTGATTGACCAATTATGTGTTAACATTACACTTGATGACAAATATTTTACTTATTGAATGTATCAGTAGTTTGAAATTATGCCGCCAAAGAGGAAGGAAGTTCGCAACCCATCTCCACCTGTTCCTAGATCTCCTTCAGACTCACCATTAGAGATTGATTCTACAGAACAAGGTAAAAATCTAATACTCATAAAAGTTATTAATTAAGGTCCTATAATAGAGATATAAATGAAATTGATTACAATGTTATATTTTATAGAATCTACAGTACAATCTCGTCAAGGTCGAGGCACCACTAGAGGGGTGACGTTGGAAAAATATCGGA
Source organism: Juglans cinerea (assembly GCA_961763995.1). Classification (NCBI taxonomy): domain Eukaryota; kingdom Viridiplantae; phylum Streptophyta; class Magnoliopsida; order Fagales; family Juglandaceae; genus Juglans; species Juglans cinerea. The sequence continues at coordinate 2,943,387 of CAUIVZ010000016.1, read as the reverse complement.
AGGTGGGTAAGATCAAGGTTAACATTCCTGACGAACATACTGGGGGTGAAGGACAACCAGCAGCTTGGCTTGCATCGCATGTGGGTGCTCTTACACGAACTTACGCACCTTTGGCAACGACTTCATGGAAGAAAGTCCCCCAAGATGTTAAAGAGCTTATCAAGAAGCGTTGTTTGGTAACTACTAAAACATTGATTTAGTAGAATAAATTTCTATATTTTACTTGAATTTAGAATATTATAAATGATAATGTGTTTGTGACTATTTTTTTAAGGATGATTTCGAATTAAATTTTGGTCGGAGAGAGAAGAGCTTATGGGTAATGCATTCCGCAAATATAAGGCGAGGTGTCATGAGCATTATAATAAGTTTGAGAAGAAGGAAGATGCACGCCAACATCCTTTCCAGGATGTCCGACCTTCTGAGTGGAAAAAACTTTGTGACATGTTTGAGGATCCATCATATCAGGTATAATGAAATTTAATTATTTTACTTGTCCTATCTGTCATTTCGCTTCATAATATTTTCAATTTCTTTGCAGGAGCGAAGTTCTATAAACAAAACAAATAGATCAAAATTGAAGATTAATCATCATGCAGGCTCAAGATCTTTCCATCGCCTTTCTAAGAAATTGGTATTGCATGCTATTTTTTGTATTGGATATAGTTAATTATTTGGATGAATCATAATGACTTTATATCTTAATACATTTATTGTAGCAAGATTCAGATACTAATTATGATTTGACAAAATTATATGCTGCATCGCACACTGATCGTAATGGAGAGTGGACTCATCCTGATGCCCGTGAAAATTATGTAAGTTTTATAACCTGTTTTAATTAAATATATTAGAATATTTATGACGATATTAATTCTTTATCTTATATATGGCTAGGATAAAATGGTTGCCCTACGTGCTGAATCTGCGTCAGATCAAAATTCTTCAACAAGTGATATTGAGATTTTTACACAAGTCCTGGGTCAACGTTCAGGATATTTGAGGGGTTTGGGTCGTTGTGTAAAGCCTGGTCCCTCTTCCTCTTCTTCTGGGAATGCATCTATGACTTCTATAGCGCTAGAGAATGCGAATTCCAGAATCGAAGAATTGTCTGCAAGACAGCATGAGTTAGAGGCTCAATTGGCAAAACAAGTAGATATGGAGATGCGCCTCAAACAACATGAAGAACAACAAGAAGAGTTCAGAAGACAGATGCAACTTCAAATGCAGCAGCTTATGCAACAGTACAGGCCTCCAAGCAACTGATAGATTTTGGGATTATCTATTTATGTACGAACAATGCTCGTCTCGACTGTTATTTATTTAGTTTGCTCTTATTATAACACTTTTGTGAGTGTTAAACAGTGTGAATGTCTATTTGGTTTTCTATTATTGATTTAAATTAAAGAGATTTCGTTCGAACGAACATAAAACATTCGAACTCTATGTAATAAAATAGCGTTCGAACGTAAAAATAATGTTCGAACGAAATTTATGTTCGTAGAGTTCGAACGATCACACAACGTTCGAACGTAAATAATTTCAGTCGTGTTCGAACATAGCCTATACCGTTCGAACTTATATACCGTTCGACCTGACCATTTAACGTTCGAACACAAAGACAATTCATAACGTTCGAACGAATTCATGTTTGTTCGAACATATTTCAAAATCGTTCAAACACGTCACTACTGTTCGAACTTTAAATTTTTTCCGTTCGAACTATTTTCTGGGACGAATTTAAACCGTGACAAAAAAAAAGTTTTCGTTCGAACGGTTTCCTTCAATTTCGTCCCAAAAGAAATTTTTTGGGACGAAATGGTGATTTTCGTCCCAAAATACCTTTTGGCACAGTGATATTGGAACGACTTTGGGACGAAAAAATTTCATCCCAAAAATTTTTTCGGGACGAAATTGGGGTCTTTTGGGACAAAAATTTTCGTCCCAAAAGACCCTTTCTGTTGTAGTGTGAATTGAAATAAGCTGTGAATACAAACTATGTGCGACAATACAATTTATGCATCGATCTTACTAAATAACACCCACTCCACTGCCAGTGTCCCTTCAAATTACTTATTATTAGAGCACTCTCATTGGATTAGCTAAAAACTAAATTCAATAAGTATTTACCTATTAAAGAGTAAAATATGCTCACATTGGATTAGTCAAATTCCAAATATTTAGAATTTAGCTACAGTGACTTTCAAGAATTTTTCCAAATTTAAAGGTTACTGTACATACATCAAATACATATTTTATTAATTATTTCTCTCTTATTTTCTTTCTATCACATATTTTATCACAATTAATATATTAATTTAATAAAAACATGATTATTAATTAACATATAATAAGTAGAATAGTAAAATATGATAAAATTAAATAAATTAATAATTAAAAAAATTAAATATTTTTGGAATTATTAGTTATTCATTACCATATAATGAATAAATATATAATTTAATATGAAAATTTGATGTGAATAACTAAAATCAAATTCATCTTATATTATTTTATTATTATATAATGAAAAAATAATTATTTTAATGTAAAAATTTATGTGAATGAAATAGTTAAAAGTTAAATTTTTCTTATATTCATCAAAATTGTTCTTTAATTTTGACTAATCCAATAAGAATGTTTTGAAAGGGGAGGCCTCGGTGCCGACAGATCGAATCTTCTAGTCAACTTCAAGCCGTCTTGGTCCATTAAACAAGAAGAAGTACATGCGTTCTAATATATGGAGCAAAAGTCGAATAAGAAATATATTAGTATTCAAGATCGATCACCCACCAGATAATTAAATGGAAAATTATATTCTCACTATCGAAAATTTCTACCCAATTGTATTTTATTTTATTTTAATATTTTTTTAGTTAATAATTAAGAAAATATTTTTTTAATGAATTTATAATTTTTTTAAAATATTTAAAGCATTTAAAAAATGATTAAAAAAAAACTTTTACCTTTTGGTGAGGATTCTTATTCTTTGTGGCTGTAGCAGGTTCCTAATTAAATAAGAGAAGTAGGCGCTATAGCAGGTTCAAACCGGCCTCTTGTATAGCTTTGGCCTCCTATGTATAGGCCACCTTATATAGGACAATTGATATATAAAATTGATTAACACAATTCTAATACATATAATGCTCTTTTTTCCGTTTCATCGTAGTGAATTATGAGGTTTTGATGCAAATACGAGGTTGTTCTTTGAATCATGGTGAATGGAGAACATTCGGAAAGAATATTTCATTGTGGGGATTTTATCTGATCTTTGAATTCTTGTTATTTTTGTTAGCTCTTTCCTAATTTATTTCCTAGTTTATCACATTCGTTGTAATCGTTTAAAACAAGTGAAGTGGAAATGAGAACGCAGTTGCCATTTTTGCTAAGTTTGAATCTTTAGAGAGACTCTAATTACAAAGAGATTTTGTGTTGTTATTTTCTTCCTCTTGGCTATCAGTGTGAGGTTGATCCTGGAGGTCCTTTGCACCAATTTTGACATTAGAGCAAGGTTCCTTCCTCAAGGAATTTAGTGTCTCATGCCTGTAACCTGCAGTGGGAATTCTTATGACATGTCGAACAACCAAGATCCAAACAACCAAAAGCCAAACACCAACCTACCCCAATTGCAAGAACAGATCACTCAGTTCACGAACTTTCTGGAACAAATTACCCAGAGATTGGATTTGATGGAGGAATGTCGAGATCGAGATGAATTTGGACCTCACAATAGAGGAGTAGTTAAAGGGGCATGCACGAGTTTGGTGGGGAAGTGTAGAGGAGTAGTTGCGACGCACTCATCGCGCACCAATCTCTAATTGGGAGGAGATGAAGGAATGACTGAAAGAAAAATATTTGCCGATTGATTACGAGCAAATGATATTCGAAGAGATGTTACAATTGAGGTAAGGATCGTTAACTATCGATCAATATATGAACCGATTTAACGAGCTGACTATCCATAGTAGGATTGTGGAAAATGATTAGCAAACTTTAGCCCGATACCGCATTGGTTTACGTAGTGAAGTGCGCAAGGAAATGTTGACTGCGCGACTAATCAATATTGATGAAGCATATCAACTACCGTTGCATGTTGAGAAGCAATTGGGATCTTCAAGTGGGAGACGAATGACTTCAATGGATCCTAGACAAGAACGCTTGCCAACTTTCTCATTCTAGAAGTCCCCACTACCGAGTAACCAACCTAGGAATGTTGTGGCGGGAGACCAAAAGGGCAAAGCCAAGGTTACGGGTGAAGGACCCCCAGTGTTACAAATGCAAGGGGTTTGGGCACTTTGCTATGGTTTGCCCCACAAGAGATAAAAAAAAAAAAAAAAAAAATTAAAAAATTAAATTAAAAATAAAAAAATTGGCTTTTGCCTGTGAAAGACAATTGAGGGTGATTGATGAAGTTGAAGAAAGTGAAGAAGAGGAAGGTGAAGAAGATGTTGAAGTCGAAGAAGAGCATTTGGGTGCCACTGATTTACCCAGTTGTGTAATCCACCGAGTGCTAACCGACACCAAGAAGGAGGTTTAAGCAAATGTTGATTGGCAACTCACGAATATATTTCATACGAGTATGGAGCATGGAAGTCGTGCTCTAAATGTCATCATCGACAACGATAGTGGTATGAATGTGATTTCTAGAGATGCAGTGTAGCGCTTGTGATTGAAAGTTGAGAAACAACCTACTCCTTATTGGGTGAGTTGGGTCGATGAAGATAACCCAATTTTAGTAAAGCATTGGTGCCTAGTGAAATCCTCATTGGAAAAAAATTATAAAGATGAAGCCTGGTGTGATGTGATTCCCATGACCGTCTGTCACATGTTGTTGGGGCGACCATGGCTTTATGACAAGACGGTGTCTTACGACGAGAACGCTAATTCTTATTCCTTTAAATTTAAAGGTAAGAAATTTGTTTTAGACCCTTTGCAGATTTCAGAATTTGAAGCACAGCCAAAAAAGAAACTATCCCAGTACTGACTATACGTCAGTTCACACGAGTTCTAAAAGATGAGCAAATGATGTTATTGGTGGTGAACCGAGAAGCTAAGTAGGAGGATGGCCTTATTCCTACGGAATTGCCGAGTTGTTAGGGAGATTTCAAGATATCATACTCGACGAGATGCCAAAACAGCTACCACCAATGTGGGACATGCAACACGCCATTGACTTAATTCCTGGCTCATCTTTGCCCAACTTTCCGCATTATCGCATGAGTCCAATGTAAAATGAAGAGCTTAAGCGGCAGATCCAACAACTGTTAGACAGTGGGTTCATCCAAGAAAGCCTTAGTCCTTGTGTCGTTCCAGTTCTACTTACACCCAAGAAGGATGGTAGCTAGAGGATGTGTGTAGACAGTCGAGCCATTAACAAGATAATGGTGAAGTATAGATTTCCCATTCCGCGGCTTGATGACATGTTGGATTTATTAAGTGGTGCATCCATTTTTACAAAAATTGATCTTCGAAGTGGGTATCACCAAATTCGAATCTGTCCCGGTGATGAGTGGAAGACTGCATTCAAAACAAAAGATGGCTTGTATGAGTGGTTGATCATGCCCTTCGGATTAACCAACGCGCCGAGCAATTTAATGCGAGTCATGACACAAGCACTCAAACCATTCTTGGGTAAATTTGTAGTTGTTTAGTTTGACAATATCTTAATTTTTAGTCGTTGTGTACAAGACCACTTAGACCATGTACAACAAGGCTTGGAAACCTTGAATAATGAACGGCTATTTATCAATCGAAACAAATGCTCTTTTATGAAACAACATGTGAGTTTTTTTGGATTCATTATTTTGGATCAAGGTGTGGGAGTCGACCTTGCCAAAGTTCAAGCAATTCAGAATTGGCCTGTCCCACTAAGTTTTTCTTAAGTGTGAAGTTTCCACGGCCTCGCTACATTCTATCGACGCTTTATCCGAAATTTCAACACTATAATGACCCTTATTACTGAGTGCCTAAAGTCCAAAATTTTCATTTGGACTACAGCTGCTGACAAGGAATTCGATGAAGTCAAAATCAAAATGGGAGATGCACCAGTTTTCAAGTTACCGGATGTTTCAAAATTATTTGAGGTTGCCTGTGACGCCTCACATGTGGGCGTTGGTGGAGGTATTGAGTTAGGAAGGTCATCCTATCTCCTTTTATAGCGAGAAACTTAATGAGGCCCGACCTTATTTAATTCACAGAGAGTTCATACTTTATACTGATCATGATTCTTTGAAGCATCGAAATTCTCAAAGCAAACTAAATGTCAGGCATGCTCGTTGGATGGATTATTTGCAGCAGTTTGAGTTTTTTATTAGGCATAAATAAGGGGTTGAAAATAAAGTGGCCGACGCTTTAAGCAGGAGTGTTAGGGACCTCGGTCAAGTCCCTAAACACTAGGTTCGCCACGTCAATGGTAGTCTTGAATTGACCGAAACCTTGTCCCTCTCTTACTTGGTCCACGATCAATGATGGTCACAATGACCAATATGGGATGGAGAGGTTAAGTGTCTAGGCTAGAATGGATGTTGGAATGATGGAAATTGGTCAAGGAAGTGTATGGCTAGGATGTTAGTAGGGCGCATGGCACTAGTGGGAAGCTAGGATTGGCGCCACTTGGAACTTGAGTTTAGGGTATGGGAAAGTGTGATGGACGGCAAGGGTTTGGAATGGGAGTGATGTGTTGGGCGGCTAGGGTTGGCCGAATGGGGTAGTTGAGTGAATTTAGAAAAGTTTCCTAAATTCTTGGAACTCAATTGGGTATGTATGTGGCCGGCTATAAGAAGGAAGGACTCAATTAGGGTTCATCAAATGTAGGAACTCTAATTATGGTAAGTGGAGTGGGCGGCTAAGGCAAGTCCCAATGAGGCAAGTGGTTGCCGATTTGGACTTGGCTTGGAAAGATGATGGTGTTCGGCTAGGGCAACAAGAGATGGTCAATCAACTTATAGAAAGTTGACTAACACCTATGTTGGTTGAATTCTAGGGCAAAAAGGATTTGGAAGAGCCAAATGTGAAGAACCTCAAGAACAATGTTGAACACTCAAGAACAATACTCAAAACACTAATGAACTTGAATGATCAAAAGCATAAACAATAACAATCCAATATTTGATTCATGAATTGCACAAGAATTGAATAAACCTCATGTATTGATAAACATAACTTGGATCCACGAATTTCACCAACTTGTAAAGAAACAAGATAAATAGATTACACCTATTCAATGAATTGCAAGGTGTAATCTTCTCTTTTGGATTCACGAATTTCACCCAAAAAGCCCAAGTGCAAAGGCACCAAAAATGATCTCTCAAACAATACTTCCCTCACTAAGAGTTTTGCCAAAAGATCCTAAGGCAGAATAAGGTTCTATTTATAAGCAAAATAATTTGGAAACCCCCAATAGGTCCCTTGAAAATAAATAAATAAATAAAATAAAATAAATAACATGATAGTGGTCATGGACCAAGTCTAGCCGTGGCATGCATGGCCCATGATGGGCTAGGATGGTGCATGGTGGTCTCGGGCTGGTTCATGGTGCGGCATGGCTTGCTGATGGTGAGTCATGATGGTGCGCTGCATGGCCTAGGTTGGTGGCCTAGGCACTGGCTGCAAGGCATGGGCTGGAGCCATGCGCTGGATGGCATGCCTGGTGGGCATGCCATTGGCCTGCTCTGCAAGGCACGGGCTGGAGCCGTGTGCTAGATGGCATGCCGTGAGGCATGCCACTAACCTCACTAGTGTGCGGCAGGATGGTGGGCGTGGGCATGTGCTGGCGTGCGGCAGGCTGGTGGCCTGGGCGTGCGTGCACGCGCTGGCTGGGCTGGCCGTGCAGCACAAGGATGTGCGCATGGCCTTGCGGCACTTGGGCGCGCGTAGGGCCACGCGGCCCATTAGCGTGCCCACGGGCTTGCGCACTAGAATGTGCGTGGGCGTGCGGCGCGCTGCTGCGCCCCATGCCAAGCGCATGGGCTGTGCCGCGCGCGGGCTGAGTTGCGCTTGCGGGCTGTGCCGCGTGCATTGCCACATGCATGGGCGTGCGGTTCTTGGCTGTGTGCCTGGGCTGGCCTCGGTAGCCTCACTAGCCCGCATGTTGGGCGCCCCGTGAATGCCATCGCGCGAGCCAAGGCATGCATGCATGCTGGGCGCCCCGTGCGTGGTCTCCCATGGGCCAAGGCATGGTTGTGGGCTAGCCAAGACGTATGTCCCCACCATGACTGAGGCATATGCGGCATCTCTAGAGGCAACTCGACGTGGGGGTCTAGCAAGAAGACCACACTTACTGTTTTATCCTCAGTTAATGCCATGGAATTCAACAACCTTAAACTCCAATATGCCGCAGAAGAAGATTTGGGCAGTACCAGGAATAATTTAACTGATGGTGGAGGCGCGTCTACCGACAATTATTCATTAAAAGATGGTTATTTATTTTATGGAACCCGTTAGGACTAGCAGGGCATTTTGGTTACGACAAGACCATTGCTATTGTCGCCGATCAATTTTTTTGGCCACGGTTGCATCGAGATGTGCACAAGGTGGTGGCTCGTTGCCGAGTTTGTCAGATTAACAAGGGTACTAAGCAAAGAGCGGAGCTTTATACTCCACTTCCAATTCCAGATAAACCTTGGCAACAATTTAGTATGGATTTTGTTCTTGGATTACCCAAGACTCTCCGAAAACATGATTCCATTATGGTAGTGGTGGATTGATTTTAAAAAATGTCTCATTCCATTCCCTACCACAGGACTTAATATGCTTCCAAAACTGCAGCTTTATTTTTGCAGGAGGTAGTTCGACTACATTGTGTTTCAGCCACTATAGTGTCCAATTGAGATGTCAAGTTTATGAGATATTTCTGGAAAACATTGTGGGCAAAAATGGGGACGAAGTTGCTGTTCTCCAGTGCATTTCATCCTCAAATCGATGGCCAAGCTGAAGTGACCAATCGAAGTTTGGAAAATTAATTGCATTGTCTCATTACTGATCATGAAGCGAGCTGGGACTTAGTATTACCTTAAGCGGAATTTGCTTCATACAATTCCTTTAATTGCTCCATAGGTTGCACGCCATTTGAAGTGATATATGGGTTTCGACCTCAAACTCCGTTGGACCTTCATTATTTACCTTTACCTTCTAGACCAAATGAAGCTGCACTAGACTTTTCTAGCTATATGAGGGATATCCATGAAGAAGTGAAATGACGTCTTTCCCTTAGCACTGAAGCATACACGGCCTCTGCCAATACCAAGCGCAGAGATAGACAATTTGACGTTGGCGATATGGTCCTTATCCGCTTAAGATCAGAGCATTTTCCTCCAGAGAGTTTTACCAAGCTACATGCACGACGCGCAGGGCCATTCAATGTGGTTAAGAAGCTGGGTTCAAATGCCTATGTAATAGAATTTCCCCCGATTTGGCAATAGCCCTATTCTCAACATTGAAATCTTACTGAATTTCTTGGTCCAGAGGATCAATTACCCACAACTCTAGCCATACTAGCCGTGCAAGAAATAGTTATCTGGGTCCCTAAGAATACAGTCCCTAAAAATGAGATTGCTTTTATACTTGATCACCAATTCGTTACTACACACCGAGGGGATTATTATAAATTTTTGGTCCAATGGAAAAATCGCCCCATGTCCGAATCAGTGTGGTTGCAGGCCTTTAGCTTTGCGATGTCGTCATTAATGTGGCGTGTAGCCCGAGCAGTGGAGCCATTAATGGCGTGGTTCACCGACCTCCTTCTCCCAGACTGTCTTCTTAGTAGTCCGTTGATATCTTCTTAATGGTTCGTTGATTAATACAATTCTAATACATATAATGCTCTTTTTCCTTTTCATCGTAGTGAATTCTAGGGTTTCTAATGATTTTTCTGTTTCAGTACTTAGACCCCTAAGCTTGTTGTATATATGATATGCATTCAAATGATTTCTCATTTTATATCCCGATTAATTTTTTGCATGTAGAAAATATGTTTACCTTTTTTTTACCCTAATTTTTCTTTAAGGGGTCGTGTTGTTTTGACTAAAAATATTAAGAGAAGTACTACATACAAAAAATTATACAGAAGTAAACTTTAAAATGACGTGTTTTCACGTGATTTGTTATATTTATTTTACAATTAAAATAACTTTATAATTTAACGTACCGCATCATATCACAATACTTCAGAGCATTCCCATTAGGTTCCTCATATCTCTCACATCCCTATAATTTAGGGAAGATTTTAGGATTTTGGAGAAAAACCCTCTCCATCCCAATCCCCATTTTGCGGTTTGTGTTTAGGGTGTGTACAGTCGTTCCCCATATATGGGGAACGACTGTACATCTCATCGCATTCGGTTTGGCCTTCGTCCCGCTTCTTCTTCTCTCTTGCTTGGCCTCTCCCTCGCAACACCAACGATTGCAACCCCTCTCCATCGGCAATTTTTGTAAGTTTGATTTCGGTTTCTTCAAAATTGTCACCGTTTCTCTCTTTCCTTATTTTCTTGTATTTTTCTTGGAATATCTCTATCCTTCTCTGTTTCTCTCTTCTTCTTCTTTTTTTCCTCCCAACAGCATGATCAAGGTAAGTATGCAAAAGAAGGTCTTCAACTCTCTCTCTACGTTGGCGATGTCTTCGATATTTGGCTGTCGAGAAAGCTTGCAATGCTTTCACAAAGTTCAAAAAAAAATTTTTGTCACTCTCGTTTAGATTTATGATTTTGGGTTTTGTTTGAGGAAACCGCTTCTCATTTTTTCTTGCATTGCCATTGATTTCTCTGTATTATTTTGGATGTGTTGACTGTTTGGCTGTCGAGAAAGTGATGATGCTTTGACATTGTTTTTTTTAGTTATCATGTTTCTCTCATTGCGAAACCAATTGTTTTTCTTGATCGATTCATTCATTTAGGCTTGGGATTGTGTACTTTTTAGGATGATTTGCGTTAGGTTTTTGGTTGTGTTCACTGTTTGGCTGCCGAGAAAGTGATGAGCAATTTCAAACTATTTTTTTTAAAAAAAAATATGTTTCTCTCTTTGTTGTTCAACCAATTTTGTTGATCGATTGTTTGTGGTTTACAATTGTGGCTTTTTTAGGATACTTTGCGGTGGGTTTTTGGATGTGTATGTGGTTGACTGTGTTGACTGTTTGGTTGTCGAGAAATTGATGATGCTATCACACGATTTTTTTTAATCTGTTTCTCTCATTGTTGTCCAACCGTTTTTTTTAGGAGAATTTGGTGGAGTTTGCGGTTATGAAATTTGTATGGTTTTTGGTTTTGAGGAGAAGTTGGTGGAGTTTGTGGTTATGGAATTTGTGGGGTTTTTGGTTTTGAGGAGAATTTGGTGGAGTTTGTGGTTATGAAATGTGATTTATCATTGTTTGTGGTTATCTATTCATTAAGTTTGTCTGTATGTTTTTGGCTGTGTTAGGTGAATTTATTGCTTCTCTTTCTCATATCCAAAAAATGCATAGTCAATTCCTTAAACCAATTTAGTTTCATTGCTCTTTCCATGGGTAATTTGTTCTGTGTTGTTGGGTCCTTTGCAGTATTTAGTATCTCTCGGGGGAGGGGCTGTTATTAGGCTATGTGATGGTGTTATAGTGCGGGTTAATTCACAAGTGTTAATGGGGCCCCATCGATATGACGGGGTAATCCTTACCCACATTGCAATATTGCAGTTTGTGGTATTTTCCTGAAAAGGCAATGGAAGTTCGGGTGGAGTTTTGCAACCATTCAATGTGAATGGCTCGTTGCATACGTATTCTATCAATATTTCCACCATTCTGAGCCCTATTTATTTATACATTTGATATAAATGCACTAGATGAGAATGCTCTTATTTAGCATTATTGTGATTTGTATTGTTGTTTGGTTGTTGTTTTGTGTGAATATGTGAATTGGTCAATTCTGTTACATTGTTTTTTGTTGTGTCATTGTTTGAAAAAGTTTTGTGATAGAAAAGTAATGTGTAAATTAAACCTCATCGGCTGGGATGATGACAACGCCTGGTGAGGATACAAGAAATTTATGGTCATTTCCTCAATGACTAGGTAATCCAGACGGCCAACAAGTAATGGCAACCGGTTGTTGCAGCCATGAGAGGGTGGCCAAATTTCGTAGATGTCACCATTTGGTTTCTGAGCCGGTGATGGAAAAACCCCAAACTTGATACTTACGCATCTAACATTTCAATGTATTTTTAGAGATGGATTCACAAGACCCTGGACAGATGTTCTTCACCAACCTCTTAAGTGAAGATCATCAACTAGACCCCACTTACTGTGGGCATAGTGGAAACTCTCCTATGACAGTTGATGACTCTCCACCCCTACCCCATAACGGTCCTATCGGCATTGGGAAATCAGTCAAGGGTGCGAACTTCACCCCCAAAGAAGACAAGTTACTTATCTCCGCATAACTTAATTGTAGCCTTGATGCAGTCCAGGGAACAGACCAAAAACACTCCCCACTTTGAAAAAAAATTTTGAATTCTTCCAGCAATTTAAAGAAACCACAAATGACCAAACCATAAAATCTTTAATACATCGGTGGTCGGTTATTCAAAAGGTGACAAACAAATTTTGCGCAAAACTAGCCTAAGTTAAAGGGTTGAATCAAAGTGGCATGACCGAACAAGACAAGGTAGAATATCCATATTCTTACTTGTTTTATGAATAATTAATGTTTTTATACATTAATTAACCTTGACAAGGCTAAGGTTATGTACGCATTGCTAGAGAAATGCTCCTTCCAGTTTGAGCATTGTTGGCACCTATTAAATGACCAACCTAAATGGATTTGGCGTTTGACAAAGGAGGATCCAAATGATCTAATTGGACCGACCAATGGGAAGGAAAGCTGAGAAAGGAAAACGAAAGGCCCAAGCCACGTCAACATATGATATTGTTGGGCTCAGCAAGCTGAAGTATACGCTTTTGGAGGAGTCACGTGCTCAGGAGAAAGAGTATTTTCGCCTCAAGGCTGAAAAGATGGAGTATGACAAAGAAAAAGAGCTAAATTTCATCCGTCTTGATGATGAAAGAATGAGGTTGGCTGCTAAGAAGATGGAAAATCAGAATGAAAAAGAGCTAAATAAAATCTATCAAGAGGAGGAAAGATTGAGGTTGGAGGTGGAGAAACTAGAGCTCACCAAGAAGGAAGCAGATCAGTGCATTATGATGATGGATGTGAGTGCCATTAGAGGACTACAACGGTTATATTTCCAGGAGCTGCAAAGGGAAATCATGGCGAGATGCAATGCTGCAGCTTATTTGGATTGATAGACTTTTCTGTAAAAAGTTTATTTCTTTATTTATTTTCTGTTTCAGACAATGATGGATGACAATATTATTGATACTAAGACAGATTAATTTTTTATTTGAATAGTGTAAATTGATATTTTGAAACAAGAAAATTGGCTATTACAATTTCAGAAACTATTATAGATTACCTCAAATATAGTCAATACTAACATGAAGGAAATACGAATGGAAATTTAATTAACTCAAATATAGTTTATACTAACATGAAGGAAATACGAATTGAAATTTGATTAACTCAAATATAGTCACTATAACATGAAAGAAATACCAATCAATTATGTGACATGTCTACTGTTGGGAATATAATAGCCAGTGATGTTTAATTAGATCTACTTGGAGTTGATGATGTGTCGAGCTGTCTCTTATATGATGATGACGCTGGATGAAGTCCGTAAGCTCAGTTGTATGATTGCGCGACAGTTCCGGGACTTAATCATCAAGTTGATCATACTCAATGTTTGGACTCTCACTATCATCACGCTCGTCTTCAATGATCATATTATGTAGAATAACACATGCCTTCATTATATTTGTTAGTTCTTTGACTTTGAACATTCGGGAAGGTCCATTGATGATTGCAAGTCATTGTTGAAGTACCCCAAATGCACGCTCGACATATTTTCTTGCAGATTCTTGTGCTTTCACAAAATATTTTTTCTTATTCCCTTGTGGTGATAGAATTGTCTTCACAAAAGTTCGTCACTTGGGATAAATACCATCAACAATTTAATACCCCATCTGGTAGTGGTTGTCATTGATTGTGTAATTGATCATATGAAGCAACTGCTTCTAAAATAATAGTTGGTTCACGAATGTGGCCGGAGTACATACATTTCCAAGCTACGAGATAATTTTTCCACTTCCAATGCATGCAGTCAATGCTTCCCAGCATTCTTGGGAATCTCTGTTGTTCACCAACTGCAAGCAATCGAGCAATACAATTGGCATTTGGAGACTGCAAATATTCATCTGAAAAAATACTTACTATTGTCGCAGACAATTTTTTAAGGCTCTCCATTGCGGTGCTTTCACCAATACGTATGTATTCATCCATAAAATCTCCAACATTATCTCTTCTCTGGATGAAGTACGGCTCGTAAGACTCTACCTCATTTAGAATACGGAGAAATAGGGGACGGCTCATCCGAAATCTCATTCGCAATAGATTTGAGGAATATACTGGATTTTCTACAAAATAATCGCGAAATAGGCGCTCATGCCCTTGAATATGATCACGTTGAATAAACTTACGGCGTTGGCAATTAGCACGATGCCTCGATGACTGTCCATCGACCTTGTCATTAAGAACAACATCCAACTTATCTTTAGATGATAAGTATGTAAGCAATTTGCGAAAGAAGGTACGAGTCATTTGATGAAGGGAGTGGGAGATCAGGGGAGACTCTTGAATTTCAGTTCTTTAGATCAAATGAAACTTGAGATAGTGAGAATGTGAATGAAGACAGAATGCGTATTTATAGTGGAAAAAGTTACCGTTACATATAGGACAACATGTTACCGTTTGAGACTGGAGAAAAAAAAGTTACTGTTGGCGAAAAGACAAACTTAGTTACCGTTGGAGGTAGGAGTTCAAATTGTTACCGTTTGAAAAAGTCTTCAAAATCTTACTGTTAGATAAATAATGTTACCGTTACAGAAAGGAGAAAAAATCTTAAAAATTATTATGACCAATACGTGGCTAGGTATTACCATTAGAGAAACTGATAAAGAGTAGATATTAAAAAAAACCATCATGTTAGAAAATGCACATATTAAAAAAATTACTATTTTTATAATATGGATTTCGGTTTGAAAAATAGTACTGTACCCAGTAGTCAAAATTGTATAAGTATTTTGTAGAATGTGATATTTTAAAAGAAATAATAAGACAAAAGAATTAGTAGTTAAGATTATAAATTGAAGTGAGAGAAAAAATTAATAAAAAAAGAATAGAGAAATATTATTTAATATAATAGAGATAGGGATGAGGAATGAGATGTAGGAGGATTTTAAAAGATAAATAAAATTTAGGGAAAACTTTTATTAGGGAATATGATTTTTAGTTAAATTATAGTGAATTTATGGGAAACCAATAGGAATGCTCTCATGCATTTACATTTGTATAATCTTTTTGTAGCTAACATATTTTAAAAAATATATATAGCAAATGAAGACCAATGAAAGTAGCATGAATGGAATCATAGGAACATCGGCCATCGGTCACGAAGCAGTACCTCAGAACATGAAGAACGATCAAAGATTTCAACACTCATGATAAGCTTAATTAAAACTTTGTGGGTATCATCTTTTAAAGGTTCGATGGTGGAAGCTGCTAGCTAGTTAGTTCTGGCCGTAAATTAAGCTTTAAAAAACAAGATATCCCAAACGACACGCCATCTCGGCCTAGCTCACGCGGCTGGAAGCATGGAATCCACCTTCCCTCTGTAAATGCAGATCGAAGCCGAGCGAAAAGGATTGTATCCATAAATTCAGACGGGAAGGCATCGATTACGCGGTTAGCACTAGCAGTCATAAAAGAAATCAAACTTAGGCATTGATATAGAAATTTCTTGGAAATCTATCATAATCAATCCCAATTATAATCTATTTTTTAAGCCAAATTGGGTCTCGAGGACTACGGATGTCACGAATTATAAACTGTGCAACAATACAATTTGTGCATCGATCTCACTAGATAACACCCACTCCACTACCAGTGTCCCTTCAAATTACTTAAACGCGGAGACGATCATATATAAATACAAAGACAGTATATAGATATGAGTAATTGAATCGTAGCAGCCGACGGATCGAATCTTCTTGTCAACTTCAACTCTTGGTCCATTAAACAAGAAGAAGAACGCGCATTCAACGATAGCCTATGGAGCAAAAGTCGAATAAGAAAATATATAGTATTCAAGATCGGTCATGCACCAGATAATTAAATAGAGAAGTACGTGCAAGTTGCAACAGCAGGTTCAAACCGGCCTCCAGCTCAACGGGGAAACGGAAGAAGAAGAAGATGGGGAATCTCGGATGCAACATTGATGGGAACCTGGTTGAAACTAATTTCAGCCAGCCAATGCCATGGATGGGCCTCTACGCTGCAGCAGCGTCCCTGGCCTTCCTCATCTCCATGGCTGCGGATGTCATCCAAGGGATCCGCCACCGGAAGTTCTGGTTCCCTTGCAAGTTCTCTTGTCTCAACGCTACTTCCCTCACATTGTTAGCTGTGGCAGTCAAACTATCGGTGGATTTGAATACCTCGATGCCTAGCCGGCAGGATCAACTTGCAAAACTCAGCAACACCGTCTTCATTTGTACGGTAATCAGTAATTCTATGCCTTCCCTTGGCACCATGCAGAACAACGAAATGTTCACCAGCATTCTGGCATTAGGAATACTTGTTATCACTGTTATTGTGAATATTTGCATCCAACTAGCCACCGGAGTAATCTATGTTTTCTGGAAAGAACATGCTTTAATCCTGTTTAACATGCTTGTTTTGCTTCTTCTCTTGAGTTTTTCTGCCTTGACTGTTCCAAACACTAAGCAGTATTTGGAGCTCAAGTACCATCAAAAGCACCAATTAGCTCACAGAGAAGGCTTGAATCAAACTGGGAAACCGGTTGTTGACAAACTTAGAGAAGATCTCATGAAGTATTGGATGATGGCTCATACGGGCAGCCCCCAGTTTGTGGTGGGGCGTTCCGTGACATGCACAGCTTCTGGAGCATTCTGTCTTCTGAGCCTCGCAACTTTAGCACAAGCTATGCTTAGATCCCAACTTATGCCATGGTCATTTAAATTTTGCAGCGGAGAGTCTGATTATAAGTGGTCGACCACTTTAGTTCTTGCTACTCAGACGATTGCGGTAGGAGTCGGTACTATTGGCCCAGCGTGTAGATGGTTCATGGCCATCAATTTCTCAAGCCCTAACAGAGGAAATCGAACTGGGAGAAAAGGGTTTAAAGTAGAGAACTACTGGATCCAGAGCTTAGTAGAGATGAAAGAGAGCCCATTAACTTTCATACGTGTTCGTAACAAGCAGTGCAGGAAACTTGTTCATGATGCAAAAGATCTTTTCTTAAACTTGTGTATCGGAGTGCAGATTGGACTTGTCTTAATGAGCAAGGGGATACGCCTCATTTCCACTTTATTTGTAAGCTGGATCTTTTACTGCTGCCACTGCTACCAAGGTTTGAAGAAGTTTATATTCAAGAGTGTTGCAGACACTGAATCAGCTTCAGATTCACAGCCTTGCATAAAGCTGGATCTAAGCCGTTTTGTTTTGGATCTCGAAGGCGAGGATGCATTGGTTGAGATGATGAAGAAATACAATTGGGGCCCTACTGATTATTGGTTTTGGAAGGGGGAAAAGAGCGGACCTAAATACCTCATCACACTATTGAAGAACTCTACAGATGGATTCAAGGGAGTGGTGGAGTTTGACAGTAACCAAGTTCCTTCTTTAGAATCTGAAGAACCGCCAAACTGTTGGGCTCTTCCAGTGGTGACACTAACATGTATTGCAGCAGCACTTCCAAACATCAGTCCTACATTAGTTGAAGAATTACTATGTAGTGTGAACGAAGGTCTGACGTATATAAGACTCTTAGAAAACAACCTGGACACAAGAGAAGAATTGCTCAACATCAGGAGGGTAGCAGAGGGGCTGTGGGTACGAGTGGAACTCTATCGCAAGTGGTTGGATGTTGATCTCCATAAACTATCCCGTCAAGGAAAAACCCAACAGGAAACACTTCAAAAACTTTCAGATAATGCAAAGAACTGTTGAGTTATGGAGTCTGGTTCACGCCGCTCGAGCGAAGAGTATAGCCGCTCGAGCGAAGACAAGACAGAGAGCCTCGCTCGAAGGAAGCTCGACAGACCGCTCGAGCAATTGCAAGTCAGAGAGGTTCGCTCGATGACCGCTCGACTCACCGCTCGAGCGGAGGGAAGACAGAGAGCTTCGCTTGAGGTACCGCTCGACTCACGGCTCGAGCAATTGCGGGAAGCACGTTCGCTCGACGCGGGCTCGACACGCCGCTCGAGCGAACATCCTTAATTCTGATGAATTAGGGTTTCCGCCGTACAACCTATAAATAGTGTTTTGTTTTGTCTTGTACTGTAGCTGAGTGAACAGTAGCCGCTCTACACTGTTGTATTGTGATTCCTCAAGAAATAAAAATCCTCTGCAACTCCCGTGGACGTAGGCAATTTGCCGAACCACGTAAACATTGTGTCGTGTGTTCTTGATTGTGTTGCTTTTACTTTATTTGTCATCGTTGGTGTGTGTGTACTTTGCATAGTATTTCACAACAACTGGTATCAAGAGCCAAGGTTGGATCTGAAAGAGAATGATGACTGGAGATAGAGTGAACGCACCCGGGATCGAGAAGTTTGACGGCACTGATTTTGGGTATTGGAAGATGCAGATTGAGGATTATCTCTATGGGAAGAGGCTTCACCTTCCACTGTTGGGAAAGAAGCCGGAGAGCATGGCTGATGCTGAGTGGACCTTGTTAGATCGACAGGTTCTAGGTCTTGTTCGGCTGACTTTGTCAAGAACAGTGGCACACAATGTCAGTAAGGAGAGAACCACGGTGGATCTCATGGCGACTTTGTCAGGCATGTATGAAAAGCCGTCTGCGAACAATAAGGTGCACTTGATGAAGAAACTGTTCAATCTGAAGATGTCTGAGGGTATGTCTGTAGCCCAACACTTGAATGAATTCAATACGATCACAAATCAACTGTCATCTGTAGAGATTGAGTTTGATGATGAGATCAGAGCGTTGATTCTGTTGGCATCGTTGCCAAACAGTTGGGAGGCCATGAGGATGGCTGTGAGTAGTTCAGCCGGTAAGGCAAAACTGAACTACGATGACATACGTGACATGGTGCTTGCTGAAGAGGTTCGTAGGAGAGACATGGGTGAGTCTTCGGGTTCAGGATCTGCCCTGATTGTTGACAATAGGGGTAGAGGACATGGAAGATCAATCTCCAAGAGCAGGGGAAATAGCAAGATGAGATCTGGGCAGCAGATCACATGCTGGAGTTGTGGCAAGTCGGGCCACATCAAGAGAAACTGCAGGAATCAAGAAAGTTCTGATGATGATGCAGTGAATGTAGTTGCAGAAGAAATTCATGATGCCTTACTTCTTGCAGTGCATAGTCCGATTGATGATTGGGTGTTAGATTCAGGGTCTTCGTTCCATAGCACTTCACATCGAGAAATCATTCAGAATTATGTTGCTGGTGATTTTGGGAAGATGTATACGGCTGATGGAAAGGCACTGGATGTAGTGGGAGTGGGTGATGTGCATATCACACTTCCAAACAGGAGCGTGTGGACTTTACAGCAAGTCAGACATGTTCCAAATTTGAAGAAAAACCTGATCTCTGTGGGACAGCTTGATGACAGCGGTTTTGCAGTAGCATTCTCTGGAGGTGCTTGGAAGATCACTAAGGGTGCGCTGGTCTTAGCGCATGGTAAGAGATCTAACTCTTTGTATTTGACATCAAGATCCAGTGATGTGCAAGGAAATACAAGAGTGCAAAAAGGCAGACTTGATCGCGCGAAACATGTGAGGAAGCCAAAGGGAGTCAGCTTTGTCGTTCCTCATGAAAGTCTGGGAAAGTTGGCTAAGGTTGCCAAGATCGGTTCGAGACCGAATGCTCCTAGTGCAGTGGGAGTTATGAGTCGCCCTAAGGGCGATGAATGTGGAAGACTGAAGTCGGACTTGACTTCAGTGCGTCTTCTAACATGAAGACAGGAGCTGTGAGTTGCAGAGGTGGAGGATATCATGTTTGAAGCATAGGGCTACAATGTGGGTGTACCAGTCTCCAAGTGGGAGAATTGTTGAGTTATGGAGTCTGGTTCACGCCGCTCGAGCGAAGAGTATAGCCGCTCGAGCGAAGACAAGACAGAGAGCCTCGCTCGAAGGAAGCTCGACAGACCGCTCGAGCAATTGCAAGTCAGAGAGGTTCGCTCGATGACCGCTCGACTCACCGCTCGAGCGGAGGGAAGACAGAGAGCTTCGCTTGAGGTACCGCTCGACTCACGGCTCGAGCAATTGCGGGAAGCACGTTCGCTCGACGCGGGCTCGACACGCCGCTCGAGCGAACATCCTTAATTCTGATGAATTAGGGTTTCCGCCGTACAACCTATAAATAGTGTTTTGTTTTGTCTTGTACTGTAGCTGAGTGAACAGTAGCCGCTCTACACTGTTGTATTGTGATTCCTCAAGAAATAAAAATCCTCTGCAACTCCCGTGGACGTAGGCAATTTGCCGAACCACGTAAATATTGTGTCGTGTGTTCTTGATTGTGTTGCTTTTACTTTATTTGTCATCGTTGGTGTGTGTGTACTTTGCATAGTATTTCACAACAAAGAACAAGCTTTTGGAGTTCCACAAGAATCACACGCCGCAATGTTTGAAGCACGGTCCTTCGAAATGGCCAATCAAGATATTGGCTGCCAATTCCATGTATAGGATAACTCAAACTCTGCTGCTAAAGAGACAAGGCGAAAATACCCAGATGGGTAACAAACTATTTGAAACAGTAGCTGTCATGATCTCTGATATACTGGGTGCTTGCCTCACTAACATGCAACGTTTTATATCCATGAAGTGTTTGAACGGCGCCATTGAAGAGAGGGAAGACAGCGTGAGACATGCGGTTGACATTCTTGGTAAAGCGCAAAAGATTCTGAAACTTCAAGAAAATGTTTCGTTTCCCGATTTAGATCCCTGTCAAATGGCAAGCATTGAAGAATGGCGTTTATTTTACATGCAAATGCCCTTGCCGTCAGAGAGTGAGACAGCTTCTTCAAGTTCAAGTGACTTGCACCTAATCATTGACTTTAATTAGCAAGCGTGGAGCTGAAAACAGAGAGAGCTTATGATTTTCATGTTTGTGCAAAGTTTTTACTCTGAGAAAAGTGGCTTCTGCTTCTTTTGCAACTACTGATCTCCGTGTTTCAATTAAATAAAATATTATTATGAGTATTTCAAATAATTAGATGATATAATTAGTTGAGTAAAGCTACGCGCGCGGCTATTTATACAGCTGCTTTTGTCCTCTTGACCTCGCACTGCCATGTAGCAGCCACGCTGTCATTTTATTAAGAAAAAAAAAAAAAAAAGGAAAAAGCAACCCAAGACTAATTCATTGTCGTCTCCGAGCATCTGTCTTCGTACTCTAGTAAAACAATTCTCTTTTTCCCACCATCTTCTGTATATGTGTGTGAACTGTAAAGTAGGAAAGTAAAAATAATTCCGCCATATATAATTAACGCTTCCCTTACACCCATCTCTCTTCCTCTTTTTGAGTGGCATTTATAGCGTAAATGATACCGACCGATCCAATAAGCAAAGCAATTCAAGATCACATGGTTCAACTCCCCAATTCATGACTTCAAAAATTGCTTTCACCCAACTACTTTGCCTCAATCCGTCCCACAAATTTTGTTGTTGTTTGTTATCTGGATTGTATCTTTTCCCCCCGAGGAACAATAACCATATTCCAAAATCTGCTCTTCAGCTCAAATATCAGAGAAATCATCTAAGCCGGACCTCGAAGTCTAACACCAGATAGAATTTTGATTAATTATGACAGTTACTATGATTAACATAAAGAAGACAAAGAAAATTCTGGAAATAATTGATTAATAATAAAATTAGAAATCGTTTTTATGAAGCCCACAAGCTGGACTTCCATAGTTGTAAAATTCGAAATTATGATAATTTTTTTACAAATGAAAAAATCTAAATTATTGTATGAAAATTACATACATAAATAAACAAGAATCCTATAAAAAAATTTGGCCAAAATCGAAATCAGAATCACTTCCAAAACATGAAATCAAATATTTATTAACAAGGCAAGAATGAACGTAAATATATGATTTTGGAGAAAATAATTGATATTATTCTGAAGTGATTTGGCAGGAAATAAGTGATACCCCATATCAATTTGGGTTTGCATCATTCTCACCGGGTTGTAGAGCATTCGTCCTCAAATCTTAAACTTTATTGCCTCGATCTTTTGAATGTCCAATTAGATCAATTTTTCTTTCTTTTTGTTGTATCATCCCAATGATCATGGACAAACTAAAATTGATTTGATCGGGTCAATGTGTAACACCCCGTGTTTTAGTGTATTTTTAATGAATGATTATTTTTATTTATTCAAAAATTTATCCTCTTATTTTAAAATTGGTCGGATTTTTAGTGAGTTTATTTCAATGATTTTAATTTGGTGAAAATTATTTTTATGTGCTTTCTTAATATTTATTTATTGTTATGTATTTAAATTTCTTTTAATATTTAAATGAATTACTGTGGGATTTAATTATTTCAATTTGACTTTACCATTACGTTTAAATTATTTTATTTAACTTGTGGTTTTAAAATCGTTTATGTTGGATCATTTTTGTAACCCAAGTTATGAGGATTGGACCTCATTTATTTTTCCCTATTTTTCTTTTCCTCATTTTCTTTTCTTTCTTTTCTTTTTTCCTCCTTATTTCTCCTTCCCTCCCGCGCGACCCAGCCCCTCCCTCTCTTCCGTCTGATTTCTCCTCCACCCAGCCCGCCGCCGTCGCGCCGCCGTGCGCGACACCGCCCCTTCCGTTCCCCTCCCCATCGGCCAGTGACCCTTCCCCGTGAATTTCAGCTCCTATCTCGCCGCCAGTAGCCCGCACGCACCCCACGAAGCCGCGGCGCCACTTGCGCTCCAGCGCCGTCGTCGCACCACCTCCGGCCACCATCTTCTCACCACTTCATCACCGACCTCTTGGCAACCCAATGGACCCAACCTCAGCTCCGATCCGTCACCGGTGAAGCCCCACCAAGTCCATTTCCGATTTGCACATTTTTTGCCTAAAACCACCCCTTGCGCCGCCACCCACGGCAAACCACCACCACCATTGGCTTCACCGACCTCTCTAGGCCCTACCCTATCATTTTTGGGTTTTCGTTTGTCTCCGTTGAAAAGTTGGTATTGTGACCCACGGCCATAGTGTATTTTACACTGTGGTGTTGCTCGGACGTCGCCTTTTTCAACTCCGTGATCCTTCGGAAATTGCAATATTGCATTGTAAGTATTTCTCCAAAGAACTTTCGTAATTTAAATGTATTTTTGCACTAACATATTTCACTGTATTTGTTTGACATGCCGGACTGAGTCCGAGGAGTACGGGAGTTAGTTGGTTTGGTTGGATTTGATTGGTTTGAATATTGATGGTTGTGAATTTGTGTTGGTGCATGTATATATCAATATTTCATGCATGATCATGTTTGTAAAGAAAACTGGGTTTTCGTGTATTGCATTCATGTGCATGTGTGATTTGGAAAAGTTATGATTTCATGTGTGAGAAATTGGATTTGTTTGGATTGATTGATTTGAGAAAAAGGGAAAAGAGACTGTAGGGATGGTGGTAAGCAGGGACGGTGGTATAGTCCCTCCTGTGATTCCCGCCTACGGTGCATGCGGTAGGGATGGTGGTTGTGTCCCACCTGTGATTCCCGCCTACGGTGCACGCGGTAGGGATGGTGGTAAGCAGGGATGGTGGTAGAGTCTCGCCTGTGATTCTTGCCTACAGTGCTCTTTTATGTATCTATTGTGTGGAAAGGAACTGTAGAGATGGTGGTAAGCAGGGACGGTGGTAGAGTCCCGCCTGTGATTCCCGCCTACGGTGCACGCGGTAGGGATGATGGTAAGCAGGGATGGTGGTTGTGTCCCGCCTGTGATTCCCGCATACGGTGCACGCGGTAGGGATGGTGGTAAACAGGAATGGTGGTAGAGTCTCGCCTGTGAGTCCCGCCTACAGTGTCCGATAAATTGTTGAGTTTTGTGTAAATCATTTTCTGGGAAAATGATTTACGGATTATATGATTTGGCTAAAAATGGGATTTTGGCGTGTGTTGGAAAATTAATCGTTTTCGGGGAAAATGATGTTTTGAGAGAAATGTATATTCTTTTTATGCATGCGTGTTGGTCGCATTTAATGCATTTATATTATGTTGTTATTTTGGGTTATACTTACCTGCGGTACCATTTATGGTATCGCAGCTTTTGATGCAGATAAGGATGATGAGTCTTAGGCTTTGGCTCCGTTGGGAGAGCGATTTGGGATTGCTCTTGTGTATCGATATTTATTATCCTAGTCTTTTATGTATTTACCTTTTGTAATATATTTGGGATGACTGTATAACTTTTTAAAGATAAATTATTTTGGACACCTGTTTTTAAATTTCTGGTACTTAGTTGACTTATTATATTATCCGCTGCGATTTTTGTTGTGCACTTTTGTATGTTGCACACACTTGGGCATATTTCGTTGGGATGCATGACCCGTGTTGTCACCATCCTAACGTCACGATTCCTGTTCTTTTGAACGTGGGAGTCGGGGCGTCACACAATGTAATTAATATTAAACATCTTATACTCCAAAATTAAGCTTCTTTCCCACATCTCAAATCCAAAAAAAATATTTTGCATAGAAGAATTTGAAAAACAATCCTCAACTCTACAAAATCAATATAGTTAGTTGTCTCGAAAGTCATTTCATGATCTTTAAACTTCAAAACTTCACCACCATTTTATTTTTTCAAATTTTCTATATTTTAATTATAAATAGTTACCTCATCTACTAGGTTATTTTCATCAGGATAAGTATCGTAAATTGGTATAGAGTTTCATCCTATGGAAGAATGTCCAAACTCAAACTCTTCTTCCTCATAGTAGTAAAGTCACTCAACCTCATGCAATATATAAACGAAACTTTTAGCCTGAAGTGTACTTGAAAATTATGTTAAATCAACTTTGAAATTGAGGTCGCCAAGACGCTCCTACCTACCATAGTGCTCTCATAATAGAGCACGATTATAATACGCGTTCTCAAAACTGGAATTGGAATCGTTATCTTCCATCTCACTATCACCAATATCTTGCACCGCTAGAGCCCGAGTTAACTCTACTACTTGTCTATGCAAATCATCAATCATCACATCCTGAACGCTACAAGCACAATACAAGACTTCCTTGTTCAAAACATGCCCACAACGACCATGACCACCCGCCATAAAAACTGATGAGATATAACCCAATGAAAGATGATTAAGCTCTGATTAGATTAATTATGACGGCTAGTTTCAACAGATGATCAACACAGAGAAGACGATATTCACCCAAAGACACAGAGAAAGCTCTGAAAATTATTGATTAATAATAAAATTCAAAATTATTTTATGAAGCCCACAAGCCGGACTTAAATAACTGTAAAATTAGAAATTATGATGATTTTTTCAAAAATGTAAAAATTAAAATTATTGTATGAAAATTAAATACATAAATAAACAAAAATCCTACAAGAAATTTGGTCAAACTCGAAATCAGAATCACTTCTAAAACTTGAAACTAAATATTTACTAATAAGGAAAGAATGAGCGTAAAGCACTATGGTGTGTAAAGCACTATGGAACATAAAATATGAGGATAAAAAAATAAAATCACATATTTTTAAGTGGTGTGTAAAGCACTGTTTTGGATTTCGTACCGTACCGGCCGATATTTTTCGTACCGACCGTTTGGCCGGTACAGGTACCATACCTATTTCGTACCGGCCCAAATACCGGGCATATCGCCCGTACAGGCTTCAATTTCGGCCTGTACCGATCTCAATTTCAGTCTATATCGGTGATATTTCAGCCTTTGTTTTTTTTTTCATTTTTCAAACTACAATCTTATTTTTTAACCCTTAATTTAGACTAGACTATTTATAATTTATATATATATATATATGTATTTATATATACATCTTTTTCTTGATATTTTAAATGATAGTTTTAATATTTCACTTTGTTTTATCAAATTATACATATTTTATGTGATTTTATACGTTACTGCTTAAATGAATAATCATTTAAAATATGATGCATCAATAAATATGATTAAATATGACAAAGTACAGAATGACGAAGAGTATATCCCTTTCCCTTAATATATGAGAAGTTTTTGAGCGACAACAGGATTATATAAAAATAAACATGAAAATTGATAAAATTTGATGCGATACGTCATATTGTAAAATTATTTTTATTATATAGTAGATCTAGTGGATCACATGAAACTACGTCAATTTATAAATTTATTTTTGTTTAATTTATTTGTATTTGTAACACTTCTGTTAATATATTGAGTCAAGTCTTGAAATTGGTAATGACGAAAATATCTTGTACGTGCCTAAAGCTCCATCGTGAGATATGAAAATATCTTGAATATACATGCCTAATCCTCCTTTGACTATGGGAAATTGGAAGAAATAAAATACATCCTTAATCCAAAGAAATTTTGAAAATAATCAATGCAAGAATATTTGGAAATGTTAATAAAAGAAAAAAAAAAAAAAGGATATTTGCAAAGGATTTGAACCTCGTACTTTTACCATAATACCCAGCCATAGGTAGGTCTGGATCTTTATTATTATTCACTTGATCATGGGCTGAACTTTCGGTTCTCAACAGTAAGCTGATTTTGGGCCCGAATCCACCATGTCTGTTCCATTTAAAAATAAATAAACAAAACAAAGGCAATAAAAATAATAATTATTATACCTCACGTGCATCAAACATTATGAGACACGTGGTGGTTGTCATGGGCCATGGCTCGTGTCTCGTGACTCATGGAGTCCAATGACAAAGACAGGTCTTGGGCCTAACTCCACTCGACCAGGCCGGTTCGCCGCGTTGAATAACTGAGTCAATCCCGAGTCTACCTTCTCCCACCAAAAAGCACATAGAATATCGGCTTGTCTCATGCGGTATATTATAATTTATTTTTATTGTAAGAATATGACTGCCAATTTTATCTTCAAATTAATTTTTTAATCTTAAGATAATAAATTCAAAGATGACGGATATACAATATCACTATTTAGAAATAAGAGTGAAATGAGGGTGCAACACATAATATTTTTCTTACTTTAAGACTCCTATATATTTTTTTAATCTATAATTATTAAGTCAACAAACAATATTTGACTATCGCAAAAGGGTAGAATATAGTAGACATCATAAATATGAATTTAAACGGATCAAGTAATGCCTATCAAATGGAATGAAGAAAAAACTTTCGAAAAAAAAATGGAATGAAAGAAATCTATGTGGTGTCCCATTCTGATAGTGATAAAGGTATGTGATGTATGAGATCGATGATCGATCATATATTGTTTAAAAATGAGAAGTTCTTACTTTTTGTAATATTCTAATGGAGTTTTAATTATATTATAAATCGGTCGTTTTAGAGTATAGATCATGTGACTTAGGCATTACAATCTCAATCATGGAAAGGAAGATCTTTGTTTAAGGAAAAAAAAATTAATATATGATTAAAGGAAAAAATACATATATTACGTCAAGAAGAAAAAGCTAAGGCTTAGAGAAGAGAGGAATTGAATTTTTGTAAAGTTCTTGAGAGAATTTTCATTTCAATCTTGAGAGAATTTAGTTTGTTTTCACAATTCCTCTCAATTCATCTCATCTCATCTAATATTTACAATTTTTTCAAACTTTCACACACAAAATAAAATAAACAATTTAACTTTTTTAAATCTCAAAACAAATATAATATTAAACAAGTATATTCTAACAATATTTTATTCAACTTTTAACTTTAATCTCAATTCATCTCATCTCATTTGCGAAAACAAACGAGACTAATTGATTTTAAAAGATCTTTAGTTTCTATTTTTGGTATTTTTAAGTTATATATTACAATAAATAAATATAAAAATAAAAGTTGAAAAAAATATGACAACTTGATCACAAAAATCATCCAAATATTTGCATATATTTATATATATACATATACATAAATGGAATTTAGTCAAACATTTTGTTGAGCTGATTGAGGAGAATATCATTTGGAAGGAATTAGAAAATACAAATTACAAGTGCAAGTTGCTATCAATCATTGAGACAATATGTGTACATGAGTCCCATTCCTATTGGCTATAAGAGATGCGGAAATTCAACGGTGTATATTTTATAAATGAATAGAGACACCGTAGTTGACCGCCGTATTGTATCATTCAAGCTTTGTCCGTGTGGTCCTCGTGTGGGTCCCACGATTATAAATAGTTTGACATTTTCTTCACGTTTTCTTTAATTTATTTTATTTTTTAAATTTTCGTGTAGAGTATAGAAATTGATTAATTAAAGTTCATTTTTTTTTTTTTGCACTCTTATAATTAATTTACATGTTATAGCTCATTATTAATACAATAATTGATTAATTTATGAAATTATTCCAAATTGAAAAATGTTACTTTCTCTTTAATTTATACCGTTCAATTTGTTTCTTTGACGTGTAACTACAATATATTAACACGTTTTATTAAAAAAGTTTTAAAAATATATATTCAAAATAAAATGACGCTCGAATATAAAAAAAATAAAACTAAAATTTTAGCATTACTCGTATTATTATAATATGAAATCTCAAATCCCCACATGCACTATTATCTTCACTCTCTCTTTGTATTTATTTTTAAATCTCTTTATATGATGAATATTAAATAAACTTCTTGACGATTATGGTACTCTTTTTGAGATGGACTTAGATAAGAATATATATCTTGTCCACTCATCTCTTTTTATAAAAGCACTTTTCCAACTCTGGGGATTCTCATTCCATATAATGCCTTTAATTTCCTACCAAACACATGTTAAAATACTACTACTTTATTGGATTAGTTGAAGACAATCTTGAGATGATATTTAGTAGCTTTTGGTTTTGAATGTTGTGGTCTTTTTTATATATATGTTTGGATTTGGGGAATATTTTTTTCTTTCTAGAAAATTGGTTGTAAATTATTTATTGATGATTATCGAGAAATCAAGAGTAATTACCAAAAACATTCAAAGGAATTAATCCAATCTCGAATGCTTGATAATATAGTGAATACACCTCGTTTGTTTTCACAAAAATTTCCAACTCATTTCATTTCATCTAATCATTACAACTTTATCAAATTCTCATACAAAATAAAATAAACAACAAAAATAAAATAATATTCTAATAATATTTTACTTAATTTTTAATTTTTATCTCTTTTCATCTAAAAATAAACAAAATCTTTATGAAACTGCGTAACCACTTTCCGACCTTTTGGGTATGTTTTAAATAATAATCCCTTTTTCTTTTACATTCTTTTGCAAAAGAAAAAAAAAGAAATAAGGTTTTCTTCCTTATTGAGCAATTAAGTACTTTAAATGATCCTTTATTCAATTATTTGCATAGGCAAAGATCCTCTCCAATCTTTTGCCCCTTTTCGTAGCCAATTAAAGAAAGAAAAATACTAATTATACTTAAGAAAAACTTTAAAAAAAAAAATTTACTTCTTCACGTGTCAGTTATTGATATATTAAAAATTATTAAATTTCAAAAGAAATTGATAAAATCATAAATTTTGTACGTAAAATTGTAAATACATATAGAACTACTCTTAAAGAAAATAAAAGAAAAGACCTAAAAATAATAATTTTTTATTTAAATTTTTGGAAGGTCGTGAGTCTTCATTATTGTCTTTCTGAATTGGATGGTTTAATTTAGAGAAAAATAATCATAATTGTTGATCTTATAGTTGTATTTAATGATATCAATGCAAGAGTACTTTCGAATTTTGTAAACCCAACATGGACATTATTTATAGAGAAATTTTATGCGTCAGTTACTATTCATTTTCACACCTCTCACTTATAATTTTTTTTTTAGGATGTAGGGATATTATTCTGAATTGGACAATCAATCTTGAAAATTATTAGATCATGCATGTGTAGAAGTTTTAGTTGGTCGGGCTATATATAAATTTGAATATAAATATACACTACTAGGGTCTAACATGGATGCAAGCATGGCACTTTTTGCCTGTAAGTGAACAAAAGTCTACACACATGAGCAATGGAGGCGTTGAAATATATGCATTGGAATAATAGAGCAAAAGGGGGTCTTTGATCTCAAAGTACAACTTGAGAGTAGCGCTGTAAATTCAAACCAGAAAATCAGTCCAGACCGAACCAGATCGATTTTACCAATTTTGAACCGATCCGGTTGATAAAATAAATATATAAATAATAATATTTGTATATATAAGTTTTATACAAAATATATATATATATATATATATATTAATATATATAAGTTTTATATATTATGTATAATTATAAATCTTTATGTGAAATTTTTATATATAATATATATAATTATTTATATTCATATATGAAATAATTTCATATTATAATTTATAAATTATTACATAAAATGTTAATACTAATATATAAGTCTATAACTATTTAACTAATACTAATAGTCTAATATAGACTATAGACTATAATTATACTTATAATAAATACTAAAAGTTTATAACTAATACTAATATTAAATATATATTTTATAACTAATACTAATATATAACTATACTAATAGTCTAATATTAATATTATTATATAGTCTAATATATTATTTAGCTATACTAATATATAAGTCAATAACTATTTAACTAATATTAATAGTCTAATGTAGACTATAGTTATAGTTATACTAATATAGCTATACTAAATCACTAAAAATTTATAACTAATACTAATATATAGTTTATAACTAATACTATTATATAACTATACTAATAGGCTAATATTAATACTATTATATAGTCAAATATATTATATAGCTATACTAATATACAAGTCTATAATTTTTTAATTAATAGTCTAATACTAATAGTTTAATATAGACTATAGTTATACTAAATCACTATAACTAATACTAATATATAACTATACTATTAGGCTAATATTGATACTATTATATAGTCTAATATATTATATAGCTATACTAATATATAAGTCTATAATTATTTAACTAATATTAATAGTTTAATATAGATTATAGTTATAGTTATACTAATATAGTTATCCTAAATTACTATAACTAATACTAATATATAACTATACTAGTAGGCTAATATTAATACTATTAGACTAGTCTAATATATTATATAGCTATACTAATATATGAATATATAACTATTTAACTAATACTAATAGTTTAATATAGACTATAGTCATACTTATACTAATATAGTTATACTAAATCACTATAACTAATACTAATATATAACTATACTAATAGACTAATATTAATACTATTAGACTAGTCTAATATATTATATAGCTATACTAATAAGTAATATATAACTTATAAGTCTATAACTATTTAACTAATGCTAATAGTTTAATATAGACTATAGGCTATAGTTATACTTATACTAATATAGTTGTACTAAATCATTATAACTAATACTAATATATAACTATACTAATAGGCTAATATTAATACTATTAGACTATAGTATATTAAATGTGTATATTAAATGTATTACAAATATATAAATTTTAATTATCATTTAAAAAAAACACATTGAAATTTGAAAATAATCATATACTAATTAAATAGAAAATGCCAAACGGCGCCATTTTCCCTACAACTAAACCCTAAAATCGTCTATCTCTAAGCTTCCGCCTCTCATCTCTCACTTCACAGACTACTGCTAGTGCTACTGCTCTCGCCTCTCACTCTCTCGTGCGCTAACTCTCTCGTCTCTGACTCTCTGCCTCCGCCTCGGCTCAGTGACTCAGTCCCTCGTTTCTCACGCTCTCGTCTCTCGCTCTAAGTCTCAACTCTCCCGTGTCTCACTTTCTTGTCTCTCAACTCTCTCGTGTGTTTTCTCTCAATCTCTCTTATCTCAACTCTCTCGACCCCTGTCTCTTTGCCGATCTGCCCCCTCAAAGGTAAGTTTTTTTTTTTTTTGAAATTACATACTAGGATTTTTGTGATTAGGTTTTGTGATATTAGGGTTTTTGTAATTGAGTTTTGTGAATCTGTGATTGGGTTTTTATTTTTGTGATATTAGGATTTTTTAATCCGAAATTTAAAATTTTTTGTAATTGTGTTTATTATTGTGTTTGTGATATTAGGATTTTGTGATTGAGTTTGTGAAATTGATTAGAATGTAGTATTATTATGCCCATGATAAACATGTTGTTTGCTTTGCACATAAAACTCGAGAGAATGGAGTAGCCCATCATCTTTTCATGCTTGCATTAACGAAAACATTATAATTCTCTATAAAATTGAAGGCATTATCTTCTGAAAGGAAGGGAAAAAAGAAAAGAAAATTTAGTGCTGGTTATCAACTTATATAATTCAGTACCAAAATTCTCTATATGGAGTAAATCTATAATATGTGACCTATTTGGGAGTTGGCTCCTCATTTGTTCATAGAGTGTGGGATGTGGGGTAGTAAATAATAACTGATGAAAATAATTTTTCTTATTTATATATCGTGTCTTTAGATCTTTCTCTAGACAATCAATCTTGAAAATTATTAGATCATGCATGTGTAGAAGTTTTAGTTGGTCGGGCTATATATAAATTTGAATATAAATATACATTACTAGGGTCTAACATTGATGGAAGCATGGCACTTTTTGCCTGCAAGTGAACAAAAGTCTACACACATGAGCAATGGAGGCGTTGAAATATATGCAATGGAATAATAGAGAAAAAGGGGGCCCTTGATCTAAAAGTACAACTTGAGAGTCATGACCAAAGTCCATAGAAATGATGAAGGCCATCCATCTTTGGCAAATCCCATCCAAAATCTTCAACATGGCCACTACTGCATGCCACTTGATGATCATGTACATTCAATTGTTTTTATCGATCGGTTGTTTTAGCATTTAAATGATTCTTTTCTCATTGTATTTTGAGCTAACTTGTAAAACATGGTACGTATCATTCATTTTAAAAGTGAATTAATGATGTTTCCTTACACGAAACCTTAAAAAGATCTAGTACTCCTTTTTCTATCGTTCATATATATACTACCAAAAATAAATAAATATTTGTGACGAATTATTTGTAATAATAACGATTATTTATGATAAAAACAGATTCATTTTAATAAAAAATAATTATTTTCGTTCAAAATAACTTGTCATAAATAAATAATTTTCTTGTAAATATTCTATTATTGTTTTAATGTTAAATTATGTAATCATAATACAAATGTGACTTTTTGTGTACGTTTGTGTATATATATATATATATATATATATATATTTCATCTTGTGTTTATTTTTAGGGTAATGTGTTATAAAATATACAAATATCGGACACACTCATTTTAAAAAATGGCGCCGATATTTTATTTTATATATATCTCATATTTATTTATTTTTTTAAAAAAAATATGTGAAACTTGCAACAAATTATTTTCCTTAATTATATTCTTCTAAACAAGATCAAATTCTTCCATTAGTCAAAAGGAGTGGTTTCATCGCTAGTCACGTTTGACGGTGTTATAGTATTGAATTAAAGTCGAATTAAAGTAAACAACAATTTCTCTCAAACAATTAATGTAGCTTCACGAACTATACAACCATAATATAATTATATAAATATAATATATAAACCCATCTTCAACATCGAAGCAACAGATTTCAACACGAATGACTAGAACAACTTCCATTAAAATCCGTGCATACATGAAAGAATAAACACATCAATTAATGTTGATGTTAACGGAGTACTAGTACTACTCAAACATCAATAAATAAATATGCTAGATAGGAAAAACGACAAGTGGATATTTACAGTACCATCCTTCACCTAAAGAATAGAATATTATCAAAAACTGAGAAATAAAAGACATCGAAAAGAGGATACAAACCTTATAATCTATTTACTGGGTATTTTGCAACTTGAATATATAGTATTTTTACACATAGAAAAATTATATTATCAAGCTAGTGTCTAGAGTACAGTTAATAAAATATTTACGTGTTATAATTTAATTTAAAAGATAAATTTTAATATTTAAATTTTATAAATCAAATCTTACAATTTAAATAACGCAGAATATGTTCTCTATCTACCAACTTGAGATATATATATATATATATATATATATATATATATATATAATGAATAGGCAGACACATAGTGGGGATATTGGAGGAGATAGAGTTGAAATAATTGACTAATATTTCTTAGGTAGGCAGTTATATACTAGCTTTAATTAAAAATCTTGCTGCAGAACTTTCAAAAGGCACGTACATTATTTTGAGGAGAGCAACCACACCTAGCACCCTTTTAAGAAGTTGAAAAACTGCAGAGAAATTGCCTCCTTGATAATCTAAATGGCTTTAAATATTTGTGGGGTTACCAATTTAATTAGAACCTTTTTTTAGGCTCTTGATCATGATTTTTAGATGCGCAATATGAGTTACGTACTTACTTAAAAACGAATAAATAGTACAGGGAGTATTATTCTTTTGGAGATTGAGACAAGATCACGAGGGTCATGCTCTCTTATCGATCGATCTCTAAGTTCTAAAGCCAATTATTCAAACATTGCTGCTTAAGAATACCTTTTTGACTGATTTGATCCCAACTTGGACGGGTTTTTCTCTCTTTCCAATTAAGTGGTATCTGAACCGATGCTGGTCGAATATCATTGTTACGTACACAAGTCACAACGTCTACTTCTATCTTCAATTTTGTTGTTTTTGTCATCTTGCGATCTGGTCTGAATAATAATTAAGATGAGAAATGCTTTAGCTACGAAAAGATGACGTACAAGTAAATTTACAAACTGACATGATTTTATTCGATATACTGTTCATCTCTTTGATAATTCATGCATATGTTTTTTATGATAAGAAAGGCTAGAAAATATGAAAAATGCTGAATGAAACCGGCTTGAGGAATCGGTGCGTAATCGTGTCCTACGTGGTGGCTTAATGACACAGTTCGTTTCATTCAAAATTATTCAACGATTCATTTCATTTGAGAAGACAATTCGCCGGTAATCCTTCTGATATACCACAAAGCTTTTCCCCTTCTCCTTCTCCTTCTCCCTCTCCCCTGCACTTCGCCGTTTCGTCTCCTCTGATCTTCTCCACGTACTCTTCCTCCTCTGATATTCTCCATCTCCATCTTCGTGAGTTTCGTCTCCTTCTAATCTTCTCCATTTCCGCATTGGTGTTTGATGCTGGGTTGGCACACTCGTCCACTCATGCCACCTCGATGTGGCAGCTCGCCGGCAAAGCCACAGTAGCACAGTACTGAATCAACGCATCGAGCCTGATCAACCCAATTCCGATTCCAGCGAGCCCCACCCACCATTAACCTAGTGGACTGGACGGCTTCTGTCAAATTGTGTGTTGCTGAGTGGCCAAACTTTTTTTTTTATCCCCAAACTGCATCAATTCAGAGTCGATTGAACTCTATAGTCTGTATTATAGAGAACTACCATTACAGAGAACCTTTTTTCCCAAAGTGTTTTTTTTTTCTCTCCCAAACTACCGTTACAGATAGGGGTGCAAATGGCCAGGTCTGGTCTGGCGATGGTCCATCATTTTTCGGGATCGGACTATTTGCACCCATATCTGTAATATATTTAAAATTTTATATTGTTAATTGTACAATTATTATATATAAAATATTATTTATTTATTTATTTTCATTCGGTCTAGTCCGGAAAAACCATGGACCGTGGACCGGACTGGATCGATCTAAGTCTCGGTCCGAACCGTTTATCACCCTTAGTTACAGAGAAACCTTTTTCTTCCTTTTGTGATGTTCACTTCCACCAAACAGTTCACTTTTATTTTGTTCTTTGTGTGAAATCTCACTCAGTCCAACAACAACTTTGTGATTTGAATAAGATCTTCAGACACCCACACGAAGAGACACCCATGGAGACACCCACACGAAGACGATGCAGAGCTCTTCCAAACTTGAAATTTTCCTCCTTCCTGTTTGGTGTGCTCTATGATTTTTTTTTTAAATATACGTGACAAGCCAATTCTCCGGAATCCCCACTCCCGGTTGCCTATAGTAGGACTGAGAAAATATATATAGTACGTACGTACTTTTGTACATGTCTCATATACAATTATTATATTCTAAAACTATTTAAAATGAAGTCGTACATGCATGCATTGGTATATATTAAAGTTCACATTATTGGCATGTTTTATGTCAAAATTATTCTATCATCTTTATTCTAAGTTGTAGTCAGTTTGTGACGGGTACATTAATTATCAAGATATATACGGCTAAATAAATTCCTAATTTCTTAATCGTATTCAGCAAGAATAATATTTTCAAGAAAATAAAAAAACTCTATATATAATTAAAGTAGTTTCTTTTCCCTTTTTGTCTTTATCATATCTTGATAATTCTTGTATTGCGTGTATATATGCGTCATTCTATACTACCAAATGAACTGAAGATTGGGCATTCGAATTGATCCGATTGAAGATAGAAAAATATAAGAGTTTCTCAGGCAGAATCATGCTAAGTTTGGCCTAACAACGTGGCTGTCTGATGTATCTACCTTATTGGCTTGTTTGTTTCGAAAATGATCAATCAGACAAGATATTAAGTTAAACGAATTGATCAGAGCCATAGACACATGATGTAGATAGCTAGCTCATCATTTATCTAATTGAATATTAATATGCCCCTACTCTTCTTGGACATATATGGTTGTTGTCTTATTATTCTCGATTACATCAATTAATGTGACACATTTTAATATATTAAATTTTATATCACTTAAACTATACTACATAAAATCTAAAATAAAGGATATCATTATTCTTTGTTCTTATAGAATATTGCGTGTTGGCCAACGGCACAGTAATATATATTGAGGAATCCTACCATTCTAAAACATAGTTTCCTTATCAAAAAATAAATAAATAAATAAATAAAACATAGTTATTTTCCAGCCAATTATAAAAAAATAAATTACTTCTCAAATCGCCTCTCTTGGTACTTCATTCTATGAGTGGTGGTTTAACACTAGAGTTCCGTTTGGAAATATTCTACAACTATTTATTATTTTATAATTATTTTTTATCTATTTTTCATAACTATTCAATATTTATCATTATTTTTTATTATTTCTTTTACTGTTATTCGCAGAACATTTAAAATCACCTCACTATATACCCAAATTCAACCTTATTCCATACTCTTAAAATGTATATAGATTACACGGTACTATTCATATTCTATTGGACCGTGCATTTAACCGAGGAAATCAATCATAAGTGCAAATGATTTTTTTCCCCCTTTCTTTCAATCACTTTTTATAAATCTTTAAACATTTTTCAAAAATTAAAAAAAATATATCAATTCACTAATAGTTATTTCCTTAATCATTAAGTAAAACATAAAAAATAAAAAATAAAAATTCAATTGATTACATTTATCTGTTCAACTAGCATTTTCCTATTCTATTATATTACGCAATGTCATTCAGATTCTTCAAACAAACACCGGCTTTTTTAATGACTTGTCTTATTGTGATAGGATGAGAATATATATTTACATGTACCTATTATGAAGCTACCTTATAATAATAATTCTCGATACTTAAAATAATATCAATTTATGAGTTTATTTTTATAAATTTTTTTTATAGTTTTAACACTTCTGTTCATAGATATCAATGTGTGTGCTGATTTCCAGCCTAAAAGCAAAATTTTTGCCAATTTAGTGGAAAATTTTAGCACTTCTTAGATACTCTTTCAAGAGCAAAGCCCCTTTGTCTAATAACTTTCTTTCCGATTTAGAAAAAAAAAATTAAAAAAAAAAGAAGAAGAAGAAGAAAAAACCATTCATTCCTCTGTAATTGGGAACCATATAAGAGATGCGAATAGAATACCACTTGCCCACCAATCAATGGCAATGATTTGTTCTAATACCAACGCACAGAAGACCCATTTTGACTGATACTGATTTCCTTTTCAATGGCTTATATATACTCTCACGTGTATGAGTCGTATGCATATTGGGATGAATTACGAGGGAACCATATTCTCTTTCTGTAAGGATGGACGAGGAGCCCCACACGTAACAGTACTTCTCATATATATTCAAAAATCCGCTTTTAAACAAAAGAAGTGAAAGATCTTACATGAAAAAATAAATTTATAAATTAACATGACTTTATATGATAAGTTACATCTATTTTATAATAAAATTAGTCTTACAATTTAACATATCATACCAAGTTACGTTAATTTGTGAGTTTACTTTTATAGAATTTCTTTGGGACTAAAAAATTTCTCTTTAAATAAATATATTAAGTATTAGAAAATAATTACTTTCAAGCAATTTACTCGAGTAATATTTATAAATATTGTCAGATTTAATTCATGTGTATATATTTTTATTTTTACTTGTTGATCTATTTTTTATTTTGTAAATAATAAGAATTGATGGATAATTTCATATATACGATATAGGATGAAAATGAGACGCATAAATCCTATAAATATAATTTCAATATTAAGTTGAAAATGATTGATAACATTATAATGGAAAGCTCCTTTTGGTGGGTTTAAATGCATAAGTTTCTCATTAATTAGATAAAGTCAACAATTAAGTACAAATAAATTAAGGTTGGTCTAACCAAAACTTGTCATGATATGTTGATTCCTTGAAATATAAAAGGTATCATTTCATGCATGTAAAAAAGATATAAAGCACTTTTACTTGATCCTACTAAGCCAAAGTAAAGAAGCTGGTTAAGGAACCTCACTTTAAACACAAAGTTCTGCACACTGTAATCTTTATTCCACCATTAAAATAGTATATGCATTGCAAGTGAAGCTAGCTTGATCAGAATTAGCAAATAGAGGTCCAACACCATGTGTAATTATTATAAATTAAAATAAACGACTTAAAGAGAAATACTACTATGTCGTCTCATTGATGTGTCACGTGTTTTCGGAAATGATATGAGATGAGTTGAGATTAAAGTTAAAAAGTTGAATAAAATATTGTTATAATATATTTTTTAATATTATTTTTATTTTGAGATTAGAAAAAGTTGAATTGTTTATTTTATTTTGTATTGGAAGTTAGGAAAGTTGTAATGATTAGATGAGATGAGATGTTTTCTGAAAACAAATGAGTAAATTGTGCTAAACAAAATTTAAGCTCATGCAAATTAATTATTATAAAGCATTTATGATGGATCTAGTGTTTTACTCTTAAAAGAATCTAATAAAGAGTAACTTTCTTTTCTATTTTGTAAAGTGCATACATTTATGTTGAGGTCAGTGGATAAAAAAAAGCAATAAAGTGCATCATGTTAAAGTTTCAAATTTTAACTGTCAAGATCCCTTAAAACTTAAAAAGTGTTGTTCCAATTTTAGGGTCAAAGCCTTTTGATAATAAATTAATCTCTCACACTTTATGTTTTAATTCTAAAATAATGTCTATACGGATTAGTAACCTACTCACAAAGTGATGTAAAATTAAGGATTAAATGCCATTGATGCTATCATTCAAACTCAAGTAGAGTACTTATGCACAGTATAAATTGTCGGTTAAGATTCAAGAATTACTCCAATTTATCTTATCTCGTTATTTAATTTTTTTTAAATTTTTATATAAAATATAATAAATAATTCAAAATTTTCAAATTCTAAAATAATAATAATATTAAAAAATAATATTATAACAATATTTTATTCAATTCATCTTACTATCCAAACTGCATGTTAACGTGTTTATCTATTATATATTTACTGTAAGATTCATTATATATAATTATAAATAAAGTTATAAAATATATATAATTTTTATTGTTTAATGTTTAAGACTTTCGTATAAAAATATATTATATTTGTCAATAAGCCAATTGCACGAAATAAAAAGAAAAGAAAAGAAAAAGAAAAAGAGGAGAGAAAATTGAAGCTGGCTTGAGTCAAAGAGGTGGCCCTGGGTATTTTGTGTGCGAGGAACGCGGAAAATAGGTAGAAGTCGTGCAATTGTTTTAAAATAGAATAAATTTTATTGTGCGGAGTTTATTCAATTTTTTTCAAAATGATTATGCGGTAGGTTCGTGCATTCCACGATTACCAATATACTTTTTATTTCATAAAATCTCATCAACCCGATCAACTTCGTTATCTTTTTTCAAACTCAGGAAATGTAAATGTATATCACTTTAATTAAAATACTATCTAGATTATGTTCATACTATCTAGAATAGACCTCTTACCGTACTATTATTCATTCAATTAAATATAGAACAATAGAAGTCTAGTTTATTTTTTTCGCCTACCACACGTAGCAGCAAGCTCCAGGCTCCAGCTATATATATACCCCACTCCCATTCCCCAAAATTCAATTCACTGCTCAACTGCAAGTCTGCAAGAGATCATTCTGAGACACGACCTCAAATCTCCTCTCTTTTGAAACTACAGTCTACACCCCTCTGAAATCTGAAAATCTTTGGATTTCTGTGACTCTTGGGGGGTGTGTCAATCTCAGTATGAGAGATAAAACCATTACATACTGACAATCACAGAAAAGACCCTTTTTTAACTTCGTAGATTTGCATGTTACACGGTGCGCAAACTCAAACGTTCTTAATTCTTTTGGATCTCATACGAAAAAGGCTTCTTGTCTGTGTTGGCTCCCTTTCCTGAACAAAGATGGCTGGGAACAGTACTGCTACAAAGAACCACCTTCCCAATCCCCACAACCAAGTTTTCAACGTCTCCGTGGACGTAAATCAGCAAGGTGCCTCCAAGTGCTTCGACGACGATGGCCGTATCAAGCGAACTGGTAAATTACTTCAGCATAATCTTTCTATCATTCTTCCATTAGCATTTCAAAACTGCTTTCCCCAAAAATGCTAACCAAAAAGTAGTTTGGAGTTGAATATGTTTGTCACTAACTCTCTGTTTTTCATGATTCAGGGACTGTTTGGACTGCTAGTGCTCACATAATAACAGCTGTGATCGGGTCTGGGGTTCTGTCCTTGGCCTGGGCCACAGCTCAGTTGGGATGGGTTGCTGGTCCTGTTGTCATGTTCTTGTTCTCCTTCGTGACTTACTACACTTCCACCCTCCTCTCTGCATGTTATCGTTCCGGGGACCCTGCCACTGGCAAGAGAAACTATACCTACACGGATGCTGTGCGATCAAACCTGGGTAATTTTGCTATGTTTTAGTTTCTCCAAATAAATTAATATGGTATGCGGTTGCTTTTGTTGATGTTTTAAATCTCAATCTTTTTGTGGGTTTTGATTTTTTAGGTGGAGCGATGGTTAAGATATGTGGACTAGTCCAGTACTTGAACCTTTTTGGAGTTGCCATTGGCTACACAATAGCATCATCCATAAGCATGATGTAAGTTTGAAATCATATACACACACACAGATATATATATATATATACATATATATGTATATGTATATAGATGAGATTTTGGAACTGTCTATGGGAGACTAATTGGTATTTTAACTCTTGATCGAACAGGGCAATCAAAAGGTCTAACTGTTTCCACAGTAGTCAAGGCGAGAATCCATGCCAAATTAACAGCAACCCATATATGATTGCATTTGGAGTCGTTGAAATAGTTTTCTCCCAAATTCCTGACTTTGATCAGTTGTGGTGGCTCTCCATCGTCGCAGCTGTGATGTCCTTCACTTATTCAACAATTGGTCTTGGCCTCGGCATCGCAAAAGTAGCAGGTCCATGTTACTGCTTTATGCCTTCTTTTTTTTTTTTTTCATTTTCCTGAATCTTAACTTATTTACTGACTTGGTGTCTTGTTTTTTGATTGCTCAAACACCAGAAACTGGAAAGTTCAGGGGAACTATGACTGGAATAAGCATTGGCTATGTGACTCAAACACAAAAGATATGGAGGAGCTTCCAAGCACTCGGAGACATCGCTTTTGCATACTCCTACTCCATGATCCTCATCGAAATCCAGGTATATTTCTGTGAAGAGAGTTATGAGCAACAACAGTCTTTTCTCCTTGTAAACGAGAGTTGTTGTATTTTGAACTAACTTATACTGTTTTAAAACAGGACACAGTGAAATCCCCACCATCAGAGGCCAAGACAATGAAGAAGGCCACCCTAGTTAGCGTTGGTGTCACAACCCTTTTCTACATGCTTTGTGGCTGCATGGGTTATGCTGCTTTTGGGGATCTCTCCCCTGGAAACCTCCTCACTGGTTTCGGCTTCTATAACCCATATTGGCTGCTGGACATAGCAAATGCTGCCATAGTAATCCACCTTGTTGGTGCATACCAAGTTTTTTGCCAACCCCTTTTTGCCTTCATTGAGAAGAACGCACAAAAGAGATTCCCGGACAGTCAATTTATCACCAAAGAAATCAGAATCCCAATACCCGGTTTTCATTCCTTCAGACTCAACCTCTTCCGGCTGGTTTTTAGGACAATTTTTGTTATCATAACCACTTTGATATCGATGCTCCTACCATTCTTTAATGATGTGGTTGCACTTCTTGGGGCTTTAGGATTTTGGCCTCTCACAGTTTACTTTCCAGTGGAGATGTATATAGCCCAAAAGAAGATACCAAAGTGGAGCACAAAATGGCTTTCCCTTCAAATCCTGAGTGTCGCATGCCTCATCATCAGCATAGCTGCTGCAGCTGGTTCAATTGCAGGGGTTGTTCTTGATCTTAAGTCTTATAAGCCCTTCTCGACCACCTACTAAGGTGGAAATTTAATGATGTCACCATTTCTGAACAATTGATCTAAAGCAAGGAAAGAATTGATCTTTGGGATTTCAGTTCTTGTTCATGGTCTTAACAAGCTGAAATGGGTGTTGTTAACTATCATGGTTGTTCCTCAGTAGACTTCTGTTTTTTTTTTTTTTTAACTGTTTTGAAGAAAAGAAAGGCGGGACCCTATTTATGTATTTGGAATTTAACCCCAGTTTTCTCAATATATATCCACGATGAAGAAGTTAAACAAAGCTTATCTCAAATGTTGTTCTTTCATCCTCAATATTTTCATTCCCAATTACACAAGTTGATGTAAGAAGCCATTTAAACTATGCAACATCAAACGATGTAGTATAACAAATTCTGGATGAAAAGTGGCATATCGCTCGCACAAGATTACGAAGGAATTTGATGCTTGATTTCAGCTACTAATTGGTGGCGTGCGGTGATTGATGAATCCAACTAGCTATCAAAAGTAATTGAATCTGCACACTGTGAATTTAGTCAGTCACCTAAATTCATATATACATACATGCATGGAATAATTGGTACCTATGAAAGTGCAAATGTTATATTCACCACTGACAACTAAACAGCGGGACATGGCATCAAGACCATCCACTCCATATCACCACCAAAATAGTTTGAGACCATAAGTACCACTATGATCCTTTTACAGGAGTATCCAAGACACTGGCTAGTGTTGAACTCCTAACAGTAAAATAAC
The DNA here is from genome assembly GCA_961763995.1 of Juglans cinerea. Lineage (NCBI taxonomy): Eukaryota > Viridiplantae > Streptophyta > Magnoliopsida > Fagales > Juglandaceae > Juglans > Juglans cinerea. The sequence continues at coordinate 2,899,709 of CAUIVZ010000016.1, read as the reverse complement.
AATAATAATAGCATAACAATTATTGAAATCGATCATAATGACCGATTCATGTTATTCATCAATTGTGATAGCATTGAACTTCATCAATTATTGAAGGGCTTGTCAGAATGAAGATCAACAATAACCACTGCAATTGAGCCAGCAGAATATCACCACTTATTCCATAGATTTAAGCGGGGAAGAGATAGGTTTTATTATTTAATTTATATCTTAAGAGAGGTGAACTCAAAAGGCAGAATATCCCATGCAGTATCCAATAAAGCATGTAAAAAAGGGATGTGACTGCAAGTCTGCAACGCCAAGTAGAGTAGCATTTTTCGTTGGCCTAGCCTCTGTTCGTGGGGATTCAACCATGTCTTGGTTTAAACCATATGATGCTGATTTTTAGTACCAATTGGCAGTGAATGGCGATTAATGAATCTTACTTCAAATCCAACTACAGTTCAATGTTCACAGTATAAAGGTCCCATCAGATGGCCAACGTACATAAATATACAGATACGGCACCTTCATGAGCACCCTTGAAGGTGCACCGCTTATTTCTTCACTGACAAATGCAGGGAAGCGGCATCGACAATCAAGACCATCCAATGCACAATTGATCTGATGGTAAGGTATGGGACTAGCTAGACAGAAACCATAAGTAAAGTTATGACAACCCTTGTAGGAGTATCCAAGATGTGGGTTAGAACCACTAACAGTAAGAGAAGGGTCGGCTTCAGCAGCCATTAACCAACCATCCATCAGAATGAGATGCCCCACCACCACTAAAGAGTAATGGTGGTGGAAAATTAAAAATAATATCCATATATGGAAAATAGCACACCTAGAAAACCTTTTTTTCCTTTTAGGGATACTAGTTTTCCATGGGGACAATGACCTTTTAGTCCCAACTGAACAGCCAGAAAGGTAGTGTGTACTAAGAAAGAATTAGAAAGAAATGGCAAACCAAGACAGCCGTTCAAGTGAGTGCTGAATCTTGAAACATGTGCAGCACTACTTACTAAACAGTCAACTCCATGTTCATTGAGTAACTGGTGCAAGTATCTGAGCCACGATGATATAAAGGAAATATACGAAACAGATGGTTATGTTTTGATTTCAAGTAAAGAAATGGAGCATTTGCTGAAAAGGTTTAGCTAATTTCCTACCACTTTTTCTTCGGGATCATGCTGGAAAAAGACAGAAAAAAAATCTTATCACCATGCTAAACACTAAACAGCTAAACCTTTTCAGTAAATGAAAAAGTTCTTGGGTTTAAGATCTCAGCCAGCTGGTCTGGTATTTTTTTTTTCTTATATTTTTCACATGCTCTAATACACGCACAATCTCTTGGGGGAAAGAAACTATCGATCGCTACCCTTTAATTTGGAGATTCCTGATCAGTAAGCAGACACCTCAGGCCTTACCACAAAGTGCTCATGACACATTGTTGAAATATTTTCTGCACGTTTCCCATGCACAGCATAAAGAAAAAATCCATTTACAAGTTCGCTTATTGACACCCCCAACATATTATTGATGTATATACACACATGCATGCTTTGATATGTGTGATTGTAGTGGAGTGGGAGGAAAGTGGCCAAGCGGCAGCCGGAGGTAAGTGGTAGGCATTTGGTGGTAACCCCATCGGATGTGGCTAAAAGAATTCTTTTAGTACTTTTCTAAGGGCCCAAGGCAGTGACCCACTAGTGGGTTGTTGTTAATGGTGGGGTGGGGTGGGGGCTTTTCATGGACGTACCTCCCTATTTGCCTGTAATGATGGAAAAATGTTTTACTGGCTCTTTTTGTGTATCATAATTACTTATCAGCGGTGGAGAGGTAAAGAAGAATCTCCAAGATTCAATGGGAAGATGAAAAGTCTCTCAAAATTTACTGTAGGATCTGCGCTGGGACTTGTTAATGCTAGAGCAAGACAAGGCACAGATCATGAGTTTTGTATTGTGCCACACTTTGCCCTTCTGCTTTTAATAAATTTGCAAAGTGAAGCTACATCGAGTATACGTTTGAATTGAACCATGATTTTATATTTTTATTCCATATGAATTTATCATCTTGCCAACTTGTGACCTCACCTCAAGGTGATGCAATATAGTGAGATATGTGCATACATAAGCCAGAGCATATGGATAACACAATAAATCATAAGCTCAATGGCCAATTTTGGGCTGCTTAAGAATCTTGATACAAGTGACATTCATACTAGCAAATAAAATGTTAAGACTGCAGCTTTACAGTGGGAACAAAAGATTCTAGCATAAGAACAATTGGGATGTTGGATTCAATCTTAATGGGGGCATGTATCCATTAAACCTTGAGTTTCCTACAAATTTCATGTATCAGCATTATTTTACATGACTTCCCAAAAGACATTTATCTTACATTAGATTCTGAGTATACCTTATCGGGCATCCTACAGGCAGGGGCAGTGTTTAAAAACTGGCTGAATAGCTATTCTACTGGTAAAGCACTGCCTCTTCCTTGGCCAAAGGGGAACTTGAAACTGCAATCCAATGTGTTACAAAAACACAAAATGAACAAATCACCAGAGGTATTTAAGAAAGTTCCTCCACATTGAAATTCTTCCAAGCTTCCTGTATTAGAATCAAATCAAATCAAGAATGAAAACCAGCACGTAACAAGATGCAGCAATAGTTGTTGAAGGGAAAATAGAGGATGATAATTTCTTTATGTACTTTCCCACTGAGAATGAAGAATTATTAGATCAGATGAGAAATAGCGCAACAGTAGACATATGGTTAACAAAAGAATCATATTCACTTCATAAATATTTACAAACTTTTCATATGAATTGGCAGATTGTTCCTGGTGATTGAGTTTAATGAAAAACCAAGGCAGAATGGTTTCTGACTGGTAGACCTGCTAGCACTTTTGTTAGCTAAACTACCTCAGGAGATTATATCCACTCTATAAAAATGTATGAAATCACTAAAACCCCTAGGCATCCGGTTGTAACCACGGTATTCCTCTGCCATAAGTGAGGGCTATTAATAAAATTGAGGTACCGTCCTCTTCTTAAAAAAAAAAAAAAAACTAAACTTGGTCTATGCTGGACAATTAACAAAATTAGTATCGGGTAGAAATAATTAATTAGCAATGTCTACACTATTGTAGAGCACTAGCCTTTTCATTGTCAAGTAAACCACAAACCATTTTATAATACCAAAGACTTGTCATGAGGCATGTGTGGCCATTTAATGAGGGGACTACACCACTTTGTTGCTGGTAGAAATTAGAGAAAAATAAAATATCCATTACCTACAATCCATCACGTACCTAGAGTAGAGCCCAAATGATGGTAGAAACTTTTCTCTTCAAGACCAGTTACGGAAACGTCAGAGACTTGAATCATAATCAAGGGGTCAAATTGGGGAAAGCATTAGTGGTTATCTTTTTTTCAACTAACTGTTTTAGAACCTTTTATAACTGCAGGGTTCATCCATAGACAGCAGAAAGGGGGAGACACTTGAGATAATCAAATTTGTACCAGATTTATGAAACATCATTCAACAGTAACATAATTGCATTTTGCGGTTGAGGGTGAAAATTACTGGTTGTAAGTTCCAACAAACATACCAATAAGATCACCATATGCTAAAAAATTATATTAATGGGAAAAGGTCATCTCTATGGAATGAAGAATTGTAAAGACTAATAATGCATCTCAGATATATGAATTACCAATATCAGGTCTTTCTTTTAAATATCTGTGAAATACCAATAAGGTACCTTAAGGATATCAAAAACTTTCTCTGCTGTATATTTTTGCTCGAGAGTAGCACCTTTCGGCTGAACCTTATCAGGATGGATAAATAATGTCGCCTTTCTATAAACCTTTTTAACTGAGGCAGAGGTGATCATATCTGTCAGAGACACAGGCTGCCAATCGCATTCAGGCTAAATAACCTGTTATCATTCCAAAGATGAAGAATTTAGTTCCTTCTTTAGAAACTGAAGAACCGCCAAACTGTTGGGCTCTTCCAGTGGTGACACTAACATGTATTGCAGCAGCACTTCCAACCATCAGTCCTACATTAGTTGAAGAATTACTATGTAGTGTGAACGAGGGTTTGACGTATATATATAAGACTTTTAGAAAACAACCTGGACACAAGAGAAGAATTGCTCAACATCAGGAGGGTAGTAGAGGGGCTGTGGGTACGTGTGGAACTCTATCGCAAGTGGCTGGATGTTGATCTCCATAAACTATCCCTTCAAGGAAAAACCCAACAGGAAACACTTCAAAAACTTTCACATAATGCAAAGAACAAGCTTTTGGAGTTCACAAGAATCACACGCCACAATGTTTGAATGTCCCCACTCCGCGGATTCTCATTCCATAAAAGGCCTTTAATTTCCTACCAAACACATGTTACAAATACTACCTTATTGGATTAGTTGAAGACAATCTTGAGATGATATTTAGTAGCTTTTGGTTTTGAATGTTGTGGTCTTTTTTATACGAGAAATGAAAGACATCAGCCTACATCCTCAACACACTGTGTTGAATTGAAAAAAAAAATTCTTAAGGGTGTGCGGAGAGTATCGGCTGATGTATAGCCAGAATCTTTTTATATATAAGCTTGGATTTAGGGAATATTTTTTCTTTCTAGAAAATTGGTCGTAAATTTTTTGTTGATGGTTATCGAGAAATCAAGAGTAATTACCAAAAATTCAAATGAATTAGTCCAATCTCGAATGCTTGATAATATATTGAATAAACCTCGTTTGTTTTCATAAAATTTTTCAATTCATCTCATCTCATTTCATCTAATCATTACAACTTTCTCAAATTCTCACATAAAATAAAATAAACAATTCAACTTTTTCAAATTTTAAAACAAAAATAATATTAAAAAAATATATTTTAACAATATTTTATTTAATTTTCAACTTTTATCTCAACTCATTCCATCTCATCTCATGTACAAAAACAAACGAAGTCAATACAAACTCAAAATCTTTATGAAACTGCATAACCACTTTCCAGCCTTTTGGGTATGTTTTAAGAGTAATGCTAGAGCCACCGCTGGCTCTAGCATATGTTTTTTTATGTGTTTTTTTTTTGCAATTATTTTTATATAAATGTTTTTAACAATTTTAAATATTTTAAAAAAATAAAAAAAATTTATAATATTATTAAAAAATACTTTCTTAATCATGAAGTAAAATAAATTTTTTTTTACTTCATAATTAAGGAAGTATTTTTTAATAATATTATTATTAAAAAACCCCCATATTTTACAATAAATAGATGCCATCAATTTGAAAATAAATAAAGAGATTATAGCATCTATCACAGTACTATTTACTGTAAGATTTATTATAATTATAAATAAAGTTATAAAATATATATAATTTTTATTGTTTAATGTTAAAGACTTTCGTATAAAAAATATATTATATTTGTCAATAAGCCAATTGCACGAAATAAAAAGAAAAGAGGAGAGAAAATTGAAGCTGGCTTGAGTCAAAGAGGTGGCCCTGGGTATTCTGTGTGTGAGGAACGCGGAAAATAAGTGAAAGTCGTGCAATTGTTTTAAAAAAGAATAAAATTTATATTAAAAAATTAATTTTTTTATGTGGATATGGAGTTTACTCAATTTTTTCAAAATGATTGCACGGCGCTTGCACACTCCACGACTACAAATATAATTTCTATTTCATAAAATCTCATCAACCCGATCAACTTCGTTATCTTTTTTCAAACTCAGGGAATGTAAATGTATATCACTTTAATTAAAATACTATCTAGATTATGTTGATATATATTAATTTGATTTGAATAATTCGAGGGGTGTCAAATCGTGTTAACGGGTTGTGTTCGTGTCGTGTTAAGGTATGTACATTACAGTTAATAGGTCAACACGAACACGACCCGTTAAGGATTTCGTGTCAAAATTTCAAATCCGAACACGACACGGTAAGATAACGGGTTGACACGACACGACCTGTTATGACCCGTTAATGAATAAGAAATAAATTGACACGACACAACACGACACGACCCGTTCCGTTTCAACCCGTTTACGTTAATGGGTTGAACAAACACGATATGACACTACACGACCCGTTTGACTTGATTGATTTTATATAAATATTTAAATATAAATAATATCTATAAAAAATAAAAAACTAACTACAAGTCTAAAATTACAATCCAAACAAATATGATCCACACAATTTATAATAATATTCATTATTAAAATTACATTCCAAATATAATAAACAAAACATACATTATAAATATATTAATGCTATAATCTCAAATATAATAAAAAATTAAAAACACAAATCTAAACAAATTTAGAACTTGAAGAAGGAAGTGGGTTAGGTAGTTTAGGATTTTTTGAATTTGTTTGGTCTAAGCGTATAAAGGTAAATTCAATTTTCTTAACGGGTTATAACGGATTGACCCGTTAGTGACCCGTTAAGTAATCGTGTCTTAACGGGTCAACCCGTCTTGACCCGAACCCCTTAAGGCTAAATCCTAATCCGTTTTTATCGTGTCGTATTCGTATTGAGTTAACGGGTCGTGTCACATATTGCCACCCCTAAATAATTTCTTATTTCACTTATTGTTTCACTCTAAATAAACCTCTTACTGTACAATTATGCATTCAATTAAATATAGAACAAGAGTTTTTCTGGGGAACAGCCGGAAGCCGTACCATCCCCTTGTAAAATATATATTTTTTTTTTCACACCAACACGTTAAGTGTGCTGGGGTTTCTTCACACAGTAGTGTGAGAAGAAGAATTTTTCATAGAACAATAGAAGTGTAGTTTATTTTTTTCGCCTACCACACGTGGCAGCAAGATCCAGGCTCCAGCTATATATATACCCCACTCCCATTCCCCAAAGCATTAATCTTTGCATCAGCCCACTGTTCGCATCAGCCATAACACACTTGACGTGTTGACCGGGTTCACTAACCAGTGGACCGGTTTTTCCAATTTCTCGCTTCGCGTCTCTCAACCCTCAAATTCGTATTCTCCCGAATCCCAAATTCGAATTCCCCCTCCCGAACCTCCTCATCCCTTCGTCTTCTTCGATCTCAACCCTCGAAGCTAAGCAGCCACCGACCTCAGCCCTCCCCACCACGACCTCAGCCCTCCCAAGATCAGTCCCCACAGTTGATCCTTACCGCCCACCGAAAACCCTCACCCATTTGAAATTCTTCCATCATCTCCCCCAACCCCCGCATCGCCCACCCTCACCCCCCGCGTCACCCACCTCTCCCCCACCCCGACACCCCCTCCATTGCTAGATCCTTTGTTCATCCTCCCTCCCTTCATCCTCATCGGCTCATCCCTGTGATTTCCCCATCGGAAATTCCCCCGATCCTTTGTTCATGAGTTGAGAATGAGCAATACTTGCAGTTCTCTTCTTTCTTGGTGTACAAGCCGTAGAAGCCGGACTCTATCTTGATCGATGGGTCTCCACGAAAGTTCGCCGGGTGGAGAATATCTTTGAGATCACATACCCATTCGAGGAACGTCACCGTGCCTCTCTGTCCAATGAGAATTTTGCGCCGCCCTAGCCGTTTTATCTCTTCCTCGTTGCTGCTCATCTTGGATTTTTGGGAGAAATTGGGGAGGTTGATGTTTGAAGTTGCGTATAAATACCGGCTGATTTTGTAGTCTTTGTCTGCCATGTCAAGCTTTTCGAAGGAATGGGCTCCTCGGTAATTGCAAGTGCCACAATACTTGGAGTGAGGATTCGTAGCAAGCTTGTGCGAATTGTTAACAATTTGACTGGATTGCATTGTTGTGGATTGTGTATTGAATAAAATTTTTATTTTCTTCTGTTTTTAGTTTAGATGAGGTATAATTTTCGTGGAGTATCACTGTCTTGACTTAAAAAAAAGTTACATTTTGAAGGAGCTATGATAAATTGAATAGGCTTTAGCTTAATGTATTGTTACATTGAAGTTTTTTTTTCAATTATTGTATAATCTTCCTTCTAAGGAATCGATTTATTTAAAATTTTGACTTTTGGTGTCTGTTTGTTGTTTTATGAATCTTTTGAAACCAAGCTCAAGTTCTGTCGTGAATAGTTGCTTAGGAACCTGCTTGTCTTCAATTGTTTTTGTAAGGTTCCTGAAGCAATCTATGATTATTAGCAGTTTCAATGTCTGTTTGAAGTGAATTATGGGGCTTTTTTATACATATTTGCAGAAAAGTGATGGAAATAAACTCTGTAATTGTACTCGGGACTGCTTTAATATGAGTTTTTTTGTGGTTTTTTAAGGTACGCAAGAAGAAAAGAAGGAAATAAAAATATAACTAGCTTGGTTTTTGGTTTTTGGTTTTTGTGTGAGAGGTAGCTTAATGAGGTAAAAGAATAACTTAATGAAGTTGCTATGCCAACAAAGCAACCACAATCAATCAAACTTGGTAGTCCAAAATCACTATTACCTTAAAAAAAGAATTTTTGGCATGAAGATGATCTTAATTTGGTTGATTCTTTCTACTTATCATCTGTCAAAGAATCAAGTCCAGGCGATAGCTTTCTTCAATACAAGAGCGTAGTAGAGGATTAGATGGATTGCAATTTGCAAAAGAAAGAAGCTAACTTGTTTGATTTCACTCTCATAAATTATGCTTGTTCTCATTGCACATGTATATTATAATATACATCTCCATTAACGATCACCACAATTTCAGCAAATGTACCTTGTCAACATGCAAAAGTGGAGTTGGTTTCAATGGAGTTCAACGGCCTAGGTGAAAAGACTACATAGTTCAATAACAGCTCAATTTCAATTAACATAGGAAATTAGCTAAAGTTGATCACAATCTCAGTCCAACATACACAAATCTCAATTCTGCAACTTTGCTGCGTTCAGAGTGGACTAGACTCCCTGTGTGCATCAACTCGCAAAAATCGCACATAGGGTGATCATGCTAAGAAGTTCTTGAATGGATTACATCATGGCCTCTTATATATGGTGCACATTGCTCTAAAAATCAGTATCAAAACAGGAAACCACGACCTTTGAAACCATGGACCTCGTGAAAGGGATGTAGCTCAAGCTATACCTGCCATTCACAGACTAAGAAACGAGAAATTATATTAATAAATCTGCACCAGTGACGGATGGACAGAGAAGTTACAAAATGCTTATAACTGTTCGAATAGGAACCATAACAGAAAAGGAAAATTAGCTGCTTGTCTGTTCACATACCAAAAAAATGGCTCAGGTGGTATCTACGCTATAAATGGTTGATTTGAGGACAATTAGAACAGAGATAACAAAAAAATGGTTGATTTGAAAATTTTATGCTATAAATAATGTGATCATAAAATCCCAAAATCATGATAAAAACTAACCCTTACACAAAAACTTAAAATTCTCAAGAAACTTAGAACAGGCCAGGTGGTATCTACCATATAAATGGGGTAGGAAATGAGCAGCAATGTTCAGTGTAGCAGTTTCATTACAAGTAAGTGGCTATAACAGGTAGGGAAATAGGTAAATTAACATAGCAGTGGAGTAACATATCAAGAGAAGGGGGAATGTAAAAGGGGGAAAGAACATGTCCATTATACTTTCATGGAATATATGTGTCATGTGCACTCTCAAGTTCACATGATAACGTTTTTTTTTATAGAACATGGGTCAATGCCTGATCATCTAGTTTTTCTTTAATTATTAAAGAAATCATTTAATAAATTAAACTTTTTTTTCCCTTTGTGATAATGACCATTGTGTTTCTACAATAGAGACATGATGTCCCTAAACCAGTCTGATGGAAACTAATGATATAAGCGAATCATGGATAAGACCTATAATATAGTCATGCACCCTAAGCTGCTTTTGAATAAAGGGGCATCCAAGAGACATGCTACCAAAAACCCTCTCCAAGAGGTACCAAAATTAAAACAACATAATCTCCAAAAAGATAGACATATAGCCTCTCCAGAAAGTACAAAAATCCGTAAAACAACATAATTTCCACAAACTGCACCACAGGGCATACTGAGTTTAAGATAGATATATAATCTCTAGAAAGATAGACATATATCCTCTCCACAAAGACTCATTCAAGAGATTTGACATGCCAATGAAGGAAAATATGTGGCCCATTTTAGCATCCTAGCAAGTGCTTCTAAGTTTAGGGAGGTGAAGATATGGTGTTCTCTATTGATAAAGCATATAGATATTCATCTTTTTCCGCACATATCTTTACAATCAAGTATGCTGGGTGTAAAAATTCTTTACTTCTTGTGTTTGATCATGAATATGGTTTTTATTTTTCAATTTATGTTGTAATGATGTACTATTCTAGGTCATTGGAAACAGAGCAGCTGAGATCATTGGCCATAAGCGTGGTGAAAAGTTTGCGCACCCTAATGATCATGTCAACAGATCACAATCTTCTAATGACACTTTCCCTACTGTAAGCCTTTTGAGCTCTTTTCTGTCTTGGCCTATATCTAAAGCCGATGTGCAATTGATTTTATTTTAAACAATGTCATTTTTAATGCATTCACCTGGTTTCTTGCTATCTTTTTTTAAGTAATATTGTTTTCTTCTTCTCTAGGTAATGCATATCGCAGCTTCAATGGAAATAAATTCAAGATTACTCCCAATTTTGAGACACAGAGACGGCATTCAAGATTAATGTTGGATTCTTCCCTCACAGACTCATTGACTAGTGAAATCAAGTGGGTTTTCCATATCTAATACCATAGATAGCATGACTGTGAAATTCTGAAAATTTGCAAGCATCTCCAAGCCCTAAGCCTCAAAATTTGCAATACCCATCTCACAAAATCCATAACACAAACAAACTCGTCTCCCCTCACCTCTCTCACGTACCATAGCAGAAACCATAATACAAAAGGAAAAAAATGGTAGTGGAAACCATAATATAGAAGGAAAAAGTTACCTATGAAGCTGGGTAGAGGGCGACGAAACAGCCACGAACTGGAGACCCGGGGCGCTCGAAATGGCCTCTTCTACGCGTAAAATGCATGTTTCA